>CAVNYN010286185.1:0-26529 GCA_963692815.1 Nyctanthes arbor-tristis | reverse complement strand
CTCACCGTTGACAAATATCGATCGGGTGTGCCTCTACGCAGACTCAATCTCCATCTCATCCATAAATGATGGAAGCAATGAGGAATTCTTGTTTATTCAGAAACTATATTAGACTCCGCCGATGCTGCAATTCAGAGTTGATCAGTATCAATAACCAAGTTTTTCCATGGCCATATACCCACTCTAATTATGCTCTGTATCTTACCTTTCGCTTCATTTCAAGAGTCCCCTTCCTCCCCTCTTTCTCAAAGTTTTATAAAATGTAATCATCCAGACAATATTTTGGGGTTGTTTGATAAAATTGAGTAAATTTACCGTCTTATCTTTAAATTATTTTCCTTTAATTACACAATACACGAGGTAAGATGGTGAATTTACCCCATTTTGTAAAATATTAGCTGAAGGCGCCTGAAACTTCGATTTTGACCGGAAACAAACCACCGGACAACCCCAAAAATAAAAGAAAAGTTCCAAAATTCAATGCGGTCCACCAACTGCACTTGTCCTTAGCTAACTCCGTGGGTAGCCGAACCTTAATAACCTTTAATCGAAACACTAAGGGTGTGTTTGATTGCATATATTTTTAATAGAAAATGCCAATATTCCATCTAAATTCCAACATTTGCGTATTTGATTCACAAGTAGAAATGGAATTTAAATTCCATAGTACAATTAGTTTTTTCTATTTTCCTTATAAATCAATTCCCAATTTCATTTTCAACTTTTAAAGGGGGGATTGGGGAGGCGAGTCCGCCCTGTTTCAAGCTACTAGTTCTCCTTCTCAAGTACTAGAGTTTTCGGTACAACTTTATATTGGAACACACACCATATATGGTCATCTGTTCAAAAGGAGGGCTCAAATACCTGCTTGTTTTATTTTTATGTGCTAATAGAACTCGCAATATTTAGAAAATATACCTTTATGCACTTGTATCTTCAGATTTGGTTGGAAATTGTCAAAATGCTTAACAGCAGCGGAGACGAGGTTCATGTACTTAAATGCATCGCTACAATATTGAAAAATTATAGAATTTTGTGGAGGATATTTTTGGAAAACACAAAACCAAAGGAAAATTCACCGTACAGAAAAAAAGGAAGAATGGAGAAGAAAACAAATTCGGGCAAATAAATCAGTGATGGATAAGAGTACCTAAGTTATCAAACACAACACAAGAGTAACAACTAACAAGACATAAGAAGCAAAAGTGATAATAACTACAAAATCCATTTCTTTTGAAGAGTATTACATTTATATTTAAAAAAAAAAAGAAAAAAAGAAAAAGGAAATGAATTTCATATCTATTCTAAATTAATTTAGAACAAAGAGTTACTTTTATCCTCTCGATCTTGGCCCAAAGACGCACATTATTCACACGGTGCAAAGCCACTGAACGTGGCTAGTCTAAATGATCTTCAAAATTTTCATTATTTTTCTTTTTTTTTTTTCCATATTTGGTGTGAATTTTTCTATTCTCAGTTTTCTAACCCAAAGTGGTTGGGATGCTTGTATTTCGGATAAGAGGTTTGAGTTCGAATTAAACATGCTTCAACTGAAATTCCCTCCCCTCCCTGCTATCCCCATGTATCCATAAAATTAAAATAAAAAATTAAAAAAAAAAATTCTATGCTCAGTTTTGTACTAGTTTCAACCTTGCACGACCTTGACTGCAAATATTTTAAATTTTTAATTTTGGAAGGACAAAAATGCCATTTTGAAAATAGATTTATAAAACTAAGCAAAAATTGAATGAAGGATAAGCTCCAGAGGAAATTTCTACGGAGCTCAGGGATCAATAGATGCTGACATGTAATATGTGTCAAGTGATGTATCTGTCTGTGATTAGATATTGGATTTCGTAAGAAATCCAGGCTGGATTCCATAGCCGGACCGAAGCTCTAGATATAATTTATGACCAAAAAATAAAGGAAGACGGGGATGAAATTGCCCCAAAAAAACACAAAGGTAGAGACCATTTGAATAATCATGCCCAAAAGTAGCAATCTTTTGGACCAATTATCCTACCAAAAATAACAAAATTATAACAAGACAAGAGAGAGGGAAAAAAAAAAAAAAAGACGAGAGTGATGATACTTGCTCGGTTTTTCTATAGAGTCCAATAAAGTGATAATACTCCATACATGGAGTTCAATAGACACTATAAAATGTGTCATACTTGCTAGATGCGCATTTCTTTCAAAACATATCTTTACTACCAAATAGTTCCTGTTCTTAACCACGCACTTCTCGGTTGATCTCCTTCACAATCACTCTTTGTCGTCTTCTTGATACAGTTGACCTTAATTTTACATTAACGACTAGGATATATTTTATAAACTCCTCCTTGGAATATTTTCTTGGTTTAATTCAGCTCCCAAATTCTCCTTATTTTCTGAATGAATTATTTATTTTTTTATTTATTTTTTTTTTTTTTGTGGAGTTTTCTATTCTCAGTCCCACTTCAGAACAAAAATAAAATTGGTATTTAAAAGACAATATTTCTACGGAAATCACGCGCTCTGTCCAACAGCTGCAAAAACAAGAAACCAATTGTGGTTTGTATGAAATCACTAACTTTTACAACTGTGATCTCTACCGTGGTCTCCATTAAAAGAAAAGGGGGCAATCATCTCTCTCCAATTGCCTAATTTCCACCTTGCACAAAGGTTTTGCAGCCAAAAAATCATCTATCTTGGCTACAGAGCAATTTCTTCTGCAAGCTTCACCTTTTTTTTTTTTTTTAAATTCAGTTTCAAAAGAAATTTTTGTCGGATATTGCAAAAGAAATCGCAATTAAAGACTTATAAATTTGTAATTAGTAAAGAAGAAGGCTTACCCAATCAAAGCCTCATTTCCACAGGTCCCCAGTGGTTCAACATTAACATTCGTGACAAGTAAGCAAGAAATATGAAGCTATAAATTTTCTTCTAAGTAGACAGTGAAGAAGAAAATTTTGGTTCGTTCTAGATATTGTAAAGGGATCTGGAATTGAAATTGCAAGGTAGATGGTAAATAAATAGTAAAATAAACGGTTAATTTCACAAAAAGTCTCCAACCTTTGATTTAATAATTAGTTGAGTCTTCAACTTTTTTTCGCTTTTCTATGTCCTCAACTTTTTATAAATTCACATGATAGATCCTTTTACCATTATTCTGTAAATTTTTTAAAAAAAAATAACCATTACACCCTTAATTTTTTAATTTTAAAAGTAAAATATTAAAAATAATAAAAACATTTAAAAAATAAAAAGAAAACACCCACGCCTAACCCTACCCATCCTTCCCAAAGCCACCAGTAATGACTGTCGAAATGCTACCATTTCTGACGGTAACAGAAGGAGAATCCCCCCATTTCTGCTGCATTACCGCTAGAAAATGACAGTATCAGCATTTCTACGGCAAAAAAAAGGGGTTAATCTCCCCATTTCTCCTGCACTACTGCCACGAAACAGCAGCATAATGTTGCTGTTTTCTGAATTTAATAAGTAGTAAAGGTATTAATATGGTAAAACCAAAAGAATTTTCAGTAGAAGAATTAACAGGATTAGATTGGCAGCTAGATAAACTGATAGAATTTTAAATAGAAGAGAAGAACATGATACAAGACTAGAAGAACATTTTCAGAATTTATTAGACAAGGTTTAATAATTAGTAAAAAGAACATAGAGAAACTCAAAGAAAGGCAATGAGAGAATGAACAGATGCCCAACACCCCCAAGCAGACGCGTGTAAAGTATTTCTCTACCAAGCTTGTACAATCAAAGACTTTTGAGACCAAATTTCCAAATTTTCAACTATTCATTAGTACATTCTACTAAAGTGCTTCTTTTATCATAACTATTGATTGATTTCCTTCTATTAGGTTACCACTGGCACTCCTGTAGGAGAGGTCTTAGCATATAAAGGTCCTGCTATTTTTCCTTTCCTTTTATTCCTATTACTATTAGTATGGTGAGTGATTCTCCCAATTTTACTGCCTCAGATCTGCATTGCTCCTAGAAACAGCAGCAACAGTAATGTACTAGAAATTGGGGGGTGAATCCCCCTTCATTTTGCTGACATTTCCAACAGCAAAATTTGGAGAGGGGTTCTGCCCACCTTTTTGGCCCGTAAATGGCAACATTCCATGGCCATTTCCGGCGGCCTTGGGAGGGGTATGTGTTTTCTTTTTATTTTTTAATTTTTTAATTTTTTTTAAATATTTTGTTTTTAAAAATTAAAAGTTAAGGGCATAATGTTCATTTTTTTGAAAAATTGAAGGAATAGTGACAAAAAGTACCTATTGTATGAATTTATAAAAAGTTAAAAAAACAGGAAAGTGAAAAAAAGATTGGAGACCTTACTGATTCTTAATTCAAATGCTGGAGACCTTTTGTGAAACAAGTAGTTCAAATGTGCGCTGCACGTTGTCTGTATCATAAAAATCATTTACATAATGGAAGCATATATTTTCAGGGTTAATTTCACAAAAGGTCCACAACCTTTTGGTTAATAATCGATTACGTCTCCAACCTTTTTTAAGACTCCTTGGGTTCCCAACCTTTCATAAATAGGCACGAAATGTCTTTTTTTTAACTATTCGGTCAATTTTTTAGAAAAATAACGATTATACCCTTAGTTTATTAACTTTAAAAATAAAATACTTAAAAATAATAAAAAATTTAAAAAAAAAAAGGAAAAAACCCACTCCATCTCCTACCTCACCTCCTCTCTCTTCCCTCTAAAAACCACCGTGCTACCGTTTCCGAGCACCAAAATGGGGGGGCGTGAATCCCCCCATTTGCTGCTAGAAATAACCTATTTCCGGCAATAAATGAGAGGATTCATCCCCTTCCAAAATGCTGCCATTTCTAACATCAAAAATTGTGGGATGACTCCCCCCAAGAATGCTGCCTTTTCCAGCAACAAAAAGATAGGGGGAGAATCTCCCCCAAACGGCAGCAAATGAGGGACTCAACCCCCCCCCCACATTTTTGTTGCGTTGTTGCCGTTTTCGGCAACAAAAATACTGCCAGAAATGGCAAAAGTCTGACAGCACTTTTGGGGAGAGTGAATCCCCCATTTTACTGCCATTTCAAGCATTTTGGGGGGGGCAATTCACCCCTCCAATTTTTGCTGCCAGAAACAGCCTTTTCTGGCAAAGTTCTTGCTGCCGGAAATAGGCCTTTTCTGGCAAAATTCTTGCTGCCGGAAACAGGCTGTTTTCGGCAGCAAATTGGGGGATTCACGCCCCCATTTTGTATGCCGAAAACGACAGCATTTTACTGTTGTTCCCCGCTGTTTTTGGAGGGGAGGGTTTTTTTGCCCTTTTTTGAATTTTTTTATTAGTTTTAAATATTTTATTTTTAAAGTTAATAAACTAAGGGTATAACCATTATTTTTTGAAACAATTGACCGAATGGTTAAAAAAGGATCTTTCGTTCGTATTTATGAAAGGTTGAGGACGCAGGAGAGTCTTAAAAAATGTTGGGGACCTAGTCGATTCTTAACCCAAAAGTTGGGGACCTTTTGTGAAATTAATCCATATTTTTATTATAAACATACATGCTAGCTAAAAAATTACTACAATAAAATAACTTGCTAAGATACGATATATCTTTATGGCCTAAAAAAGGGCAAAAAGAAAAAAAAAAGATATGAACTAAGACTCACATGGTCTGATGGCGTTTGAATATGTTTCTCACTCTTCATTAAGGTTCAATTCTTCCCCTTTAAAGCTATTTTGTCATAATAAAAAAATATCATTTTTAGACTATTATTATACCTAGAATTAGAATACTATTATTTATGGCAATTTAAAATTATGATTTGATTGAATATTTATCTTTAATTATTATATTTAAGCTAATATAGAATTACTGTATAAAATAAATAATAAAAATGTATGTTTATAATCATTAAGAATGTCTTAAAACTGTTTTCTAAATAAAATAAATTCATTTATAAGATACAAAAGTTTCATAAGGATGTCATTAGTAGCACTAATAAATTTGATTAAATGTTGAATAACCCAAATAATTAATGAAAGAAAGTTTTAAAAATTTAAAACTGTTAAAGTATGTAATTATTTCTAAAAAGTTAATTATTTGATAAAATATACAACTGAAAATTATAAGCATATCTTCAAATTAATTTGAATGAAAATATTTTGAGAATTGAAGGATACTTTAATAATTGTACATACCAAATGATGACGGTGATGCTTGATTTGCAATAATTATAAAACTTAAGAATAATTTTAGGCGAATTATGTCTAATAAACCAAAAAAAAAAAGAGCATGTAAATATTTCTTTTTTTTTTGAATTAGAAGAATTGTACACACTTTGAACTTTTCTTTTTGAAAAAATTACAGTGACAAAGGTATTGGGGGTGGGGGGATACATGGACAAAGTATATTAAAATTCGTGTAAATATTTTTGTTAATAGAAAATCGTTTTTTAAATAAAACTAAAAGGAATAAGTTTTTAAGTTCAAAAAAAAGAATTACAATAAAAATTTTGTAAGCAAATTAAATTTATTTAATGAAAATTTATCAGCTCAATAAAAATAAAAAACTACGCTCATAAGTAATTATTACTTAATAAATACAATTTATTACACAATTAGTACTAAATAAAATACTAATTAATGACATAACTATTTATATGATTAAATACTAAAATTAAAAGGGTATCATTGACATTAATAAAAAATGTCTAAGAGAAAAGGGGAAAGTGAATGTTTTACACTCACTCCCTCTTTTATATAGTAGTGATTAACCCTAAAATAAAAGAGATGATTGTTCTCTTCTTACTGTCCGTGAAATTGATAGTGATTTGAATTTTTCATCATTTTGCAAAATGTGGGGTGGAGTGGGGTGTAAGCAATATTATTAAAAAGTTTAGGGTAATTTTCACTCTAGGTCCCCAATCTTTCAATATTGTATTAATTTTGTCTTTATTCTTTTTCTAGACCTACTAGGCTCACAACCTTTCATTTATTATCGTATTATGTCCCCCTAACGTCAGTTTTGGTCCTCAATATTTTAGTTTTCACTATTAACTCCTGTCAATATGACTATTATGCTCTTAAATCTTAATTTTCACTATAGATCTCCACCTTTCGATTTTTATATAATTTTATTCCCATTATTTTTTGGGCATATAGGATCACTAACTTTTTATTTGTTGTCACCTTACATCCTTAATAATACATTCCATCATCAACCTTTCAATTACTAATTATAATTCCTATTGAAATTACCATTATACCTTTAATTATTTATATAAAAATAAAAAATAAAGAACAATATAAAATAAAAACTCTACCCATCTTAACTCGTAATGATAATAAAAAAATTCGACACACACCAAACTTGATGGGTACCTAATACACGTATAAAGTTTCCAATCCGAGAGTCGGTGTAACATATCAGATCGGATTTTTTGTTCATCACATATCACGTAGCAGATATGGATCAGAGTGGATAAAAAATCATTTTCAATTTACAAAAACAGAATTGAACTTTAATATGCTAATTTTAATTTTTTATGAATCCACAATTGGTGGATCAGATCACGTTGGACGGATAATAAAATAGAGGTAAATTAGGGTGATCATCACAAAGAAAGATAAGAAATAAAATCAGAATAAAGTATTATGTCTATGTTTATTTTTATAAATCAAAAATTAATTTTTTTAGGGTTGATCTACCCAATCCATATCCGCCAAGTGATTTGTGGTAGATCAAGAAATCAGATCTGATTCGTCATACTGATACTTAGATCGACAACTTTCTTCGATGCGAATTTGATAGCTCTCGAGATCGTTATAAATTGAGTTTTGTTGTCATCATTAGTTCCGACTATTGTCATTGGGTTGTGTTAAAGTGAGTTAGAATAGGGTGAACTTCTTATTTTATATTATTTTTTATTTTTTATTTAATTAATTAGTGGTATTAATAGTAAAAATTAGAATGTTAGGTATGTAAAGTGTTATTGGGGATATAATACGATAAAAAATGAAATGCTGGGGTTCCTATGCGTCCAAAAAATAATGGGGGCAAAATTGTATAAAAATTTAAAAATTGGGAACCTACAGTGAAAATAAAGAATTAAGGGTATAATAGTCATTTTGAAAGGGATTAATGGTAAAAATTGAAAGTTTGGAGATCGGAAGAGCGTCTTAGGGATATAATACGATAATAAATGAAAGGCTGGGGATTTAATAGGCCTACAAAGAAAGAATGGAGAAAAAATTGATACAAAATTGAAAAGTTGGAGAGCTAGAGTGAAAATTACCCAAAAATTAAAAATTTGTTAATGTGTAGTTGATATTGAAATTTGACTGGTTAATTAACTTTGATTTATAAATAGAATTTTCTAAAACAAACTCCAAGCTACTCGTCATTTCGTTGTTAGGCCGCCAAATTGCCGTTGTAAGTCTCTTCCAATGGGCTCATTGAAAATGTTACTTTTACCGGGTGTATTTGTTTGGTGATTAAATGTGTATAAATGTGACTTTTTCTCAAAAAATGTCTAATCTTATTTTAAAATTTTAATGCTAAAAAATCTATTTACATACATTAAATCACTCAATAAATAAGCACCTAAGAAAAGGTAACACATCTTTCTCATCACCCCCACCTCGTCGCACGCACGTGGGAGTCTAGATGGAAGAGCCAAAGTGAAAAGGTAACAGGGTAGCCAGTAGACAAATGTGTTGAAATTATGCAGCGTGTCCCGTTAGAAAAAATAATATTATTTATCTAAATTAAACATCAATTTTTAATTTAGTTATCATCTTTTATTAGCTTATAAATAAATTAATTTTTCTATATATAATATATTTATACATCTATATCCATTCTCTAATATAGTACTGTTAATTAAATTGGAATTTAGTCTCTAACCTAAATAAATAAATATCATTATTCCACAAAAAAATGACAGTTTGTTAAACCCCCCCCCCCCCAAAGAATAAAGGCAAAGATTTGGTTAAATAGTGAAAAATGAGTTGCTCTTTTACCATTGGATGGATGAGAACACGCAGTTGGACGAACTACGAAGGATGGGAACGGGTAATATTAAAATTCTGGTGTTGCTGCTATTGGCACATATGGAGTGCCGTAGACCGTAGTTGGCATGTTTTTCTAATGTCTCTTTCAAACACTAGTGGAGATCCCCTTTGAATGAATTTTTTTTAAAAAAAAAAAACAAAAAAAAATAGATGCGTTGCATGGTGACATTACCTGTCAAACTCTTAACTTATTTTTTGAATACTATCCAAGTACTATATCAAGAATTGATTGCGTTAATTTTTTGAGTAATAATAAACTTCTATAGTACTTTACCAATTCATTCACCGGCTATGTATTAACAAGAAGGATAAAACTGTCAATTAAGACATTTAAATAATTTGAGCTTTAGATATTTTAAGGTTAAAATTGTAAATTAGTAAACTAACGGGGAAGTGTAACATTACTCTAATTTTTTTTTTACTGAAAATAGAAAGCTTTGTTTTCTGTACTATTTTTAGACTATTTTCTATTTTCAACTTTATAAAATAGTAAAAACGCGTTTTCTACTTTTTTTTAATAATTTCACATTTTATGTGTTAAAAGTTAAAAACGAGGAAAATGCGTTTTCAGATTTTAAACTATATATTAATAACATTTAGATCCAACTTTTATTTTTTATATTCATTTTAATCCTAAACACATCCACTAGCAGAAACAACACATTGCACCGCCATAAAACAGCTGGCGCAGACAACAACATTAGGCTCAATTCACCGGCAAAGGAAGCCACCAGAGGGTGGTTTGAACCACCATCTGGTGGTCTGATCTGATGGTTCGCAAACCACCACCAAATGGTGTGGCTTGCACACCACCATCTCGTGCCAGGAAGGTGTGGGAGGAGATTGAAGACGATAACTAAATTGAACAATTTGAAAAGTTTAAGACTTTCGTGTACTTTTTATTATATAATTTATCATTTTTCAAAAAAATTCAAACCATGTAGGTTTTCTTTTCTTCTATTTTCAGGAATAGTTTTCTAAAATGGCAAATAGAACTAGTTTTTTTATTTTCTCAAAATAGCAACTTTAGATTAGAAAAACTCAAATTGTATTTTTTAAACGAAAATGGAAAACTAAAACAAAAAGAGGACGCTGCCTTAGTTTTCCATCTAATTTTCCTTTTTGGACTGCTTGATTGACTATTTCAAGTGGCAAATGTTTTCTTACTTTTGATCATATGATCATATTTTTGAAGAAAACAATGAAAATATTTTTTCTCCTTCAAAAGAGTTAGGTAATTGGTTTTCTAGGAAACTAAAAATTCGATATTTCCTACAAATTGGACTAATTTTTAGTTTAAAAAAAAAAATTACACTTGTTTGTTATATTTTTTTAATATTGGAGTATATTGGCTAGGTAATTGTACGTTTCCTATCTAGTAAAACTTGTCAACATGTACCAAAAAATCTAGTGGAGGAGCTAGGACTTTTGAATTGAGTAGGCACTTTATTAATTGGGCAATAATTGAGAGCACTACAATATTCAACAGAGTTTAATAAAGTTACGAAAAACTGGACATTAGTGGCATAGATATCTCTATAAGAACATCACTTGATAGAACAATTAAATAAATGTTTTATTAAGGTATTTGTTTAAAGAAACACAAAACTATTTTTGGATTATGGAATTGAATACGAAAGTGATTTTTAATTTTGATAATTAGTTAACTATGATACTTTTCTAAGTTTATTATTAAGAAATACAATAACATGTAATTTCAAATATAAGAATATATATATGTGTGTGTATATATATATATATATATATATATATATATATAACGGTTACGTATGCAAAAAGAACGAAAAGTTGAAAACTCATCACACTTCAACTTTAAAAGATTTGTAAACAAATTTCGTAGATTCATTTTGATTAAAAATGATATTTTGCAAAACTTACAACGAAAAATTTTATCAAATTAACAAAATTTCAAACACGAGGGACAAGTTTCAAACTTGTAGGAGTCGCTAATTTATAATGGATAAATTTTGCAAAGTTTCCAAAAGAAACCGAGAGAAGGGAGGAGGAATTTGGTGGCTCCATTTCGAGCTTCCTTTTTTGAGGGCGTACGGAAAGAATCAACACTAGTTCCGGAGGTGTTGCGGTGTCGGTTGAGTTGGGGAAGTTCATCAATATAGCTAAGACCATTGCCACTAAGGAATTTATGTGTTAAGTACGTCTATTTATGCTATCTTTCATATTCTGTATTTATGGAGCCTGATTAATATCCTTAGAAGAACTGTTACTTTTACCATATGTTAAGAAATGAATGATTAAGTCATCAATTTCAAATTGTTCACCTATAATCCTAGCGATAGGATGATTTTCAGAATTAATGGCATACTTAGAAGCATGTGATAACCCCAGTTAGATAATCTGAAAGGTGTGTTTATCTTAATCCAAAATAATAAATACCATTTTTCCTCATTTTTCTCTTCTTGTGTCTCGTGTAAGGTCTCAAAATACACCTTAATCTTCACCTATTTCACTATTATTTTATTATGATTTTTGAATTTCTTTCTATCTCTCTTATCTTTTTCACTTTTCCCTCTCTTTTCTCTATGCAAATTTTCAATTAAAATAATCATCTTCTTTCTGTGTCTTCCCTCCAAATCATTGCAGGACCACACCTTTCTTATTGGAGATGCTCTAAGCGTGATAAAGTGATTGGATGAGGAACAAAGTAACTAGAAAGTATCCGGATACTGTTCCCCATGCGAGTGCACTGAGTGGCTGTGGCTGCGTACTGGGCAATGAGGGGCTACAGCCTCGTACTAGACACTGAGGGGCTTGAGCCGTGCACAAGGAGTGTATTATGATGTACATTAATGATTCCTTGCTTGGCGATAGATGGGATAAAGTATAATGAATAGTGTATTTCATATTCTAAGGGGTTAGGCTGTGCACAAGATGTTCAGCATTCTAGATAGCTTTCATGCGCATGTATTCTAAGTTATCAGTCAGTCAGGCAGGGGCGGAGTCCCAATAGGACCAGTGCGGTCTGTGACTGGCCTGCGGTCCAGTAAAAATTAGGCCTGGACCGCACTGACCCAAGAAAAAAAAAGCCTGGTCCTCCTACTTTTCTTATACCATTTAAGCAAGAAAATAAAAGGTCTGACAACTAAAAAATTTAGCCCAATATGATCCAAATCCAATTAATTAAAAAATAACCCATCCAAATTATAACCGCCCAATTAAAACAAAATTACCCAAAACTCAAAACCAGATTCGAATTTGGCTGCTGCTTTCGCTTCTCTGATTTCACCTTCGACGCTCGACGCCCTAACCAGCCAGGCTGCTTGACGCCTCGACTGACTATGCGATGAACTGCAGCGACGCCGCTGCTGCTACGAACCTGAGATTTCAGACCTTAGTGCCGCCGTGCCGGCTGGTGAGTTGGACGGACCAGTTGGTGACTGCTTCTTCAATTCTTCACTTCTTCTAATCTTCTCCTCAAAAGCTCAGCCTCCATGGTAGAGCCCTAAATCCTAATCGTCTTACTACCTCAACTATGGGAATGGGTGCTGTTGATATCGCCGTTTTTCTTCTGGGGGACGTCCATGGTGGCAATGAAGGAAGTTATTCCCAAAACGGGGCCCTTTTTCGTGTCCGCATTTCGGTTAATCCCGGCTGGATTTTTGTTAGTTGGTTTCGCGGCTTCCAGAGGCCGGAAGTTTCCTTCTGGACTCAATGCTTGGCTCTCTGTCACAGCATTTGCTCTCATTGATGCTTCTTGTTTTCAGGTGCTTTGTTGATTTATAACTCAGTTCTTATTTTGAAAATGAACTGGCTTTTGTTTTATGCTGATTTTGTTGGCAATCAACAGGGTTTTCTTGCTGAAGGATTGGAAAGGACTACAGCTGGTCTTGGTAGTGTATGCTCTATAAACTTTTGATAGAAGCTTGCTTTTCATTAGATCTGGATATGCTGTTAGTGTTATTATCTTGTTTTAACTCTGTCTTGCATTTGCCATTTGTTGTCACAAAAGGTGAACATTAACATGTTGGTCCTATAAGAAAAATGTGAGGAAGATTAAAAAAATTGATGTGCACATTGAGAAATGACGTTATGCCCATCCCAAATAAATTTTCAGGGAACTGAAAGTGTTATGATTAGTCTACTATAATCCTTAAACAGATAGAAATTTGTAATTTTTCTGCACTGGTGTCAGTGATAATGGAATTACAGGCAGCAAAGGAATTTTGTAGTTTATTGTGAATCAATGTGTTATTCTTGTATTTGTTGAGCTAAAGTATAAGTTATTTGCAGCTAAAATATTAATTTTCGCTTTCTATTCTCTAAGGAATTGGTAATAAGCTGCTCAATTGTTTTTTCCTGAGTGAATTTTCCAAATGTTTGATCCAAGCATTTAAAAGAGATTGCACAAAATGTGGTAGGTTATAATTGATTCACAGCCTCTGACTGTGGCTGTTTTAGCTTCACTGCTGTTTGGTGAGTGACTAAAGATTTCTTTTATAGTTTTTAAGTTTTGCGATTTTATCATTTACTCATTTAGGTTTTGTCCATCTTGTATAATTGACTATTTGTATTTTGTAGATTTTAGTTAATTAATTTATAAATTATAAATTATAATTTAAGGTTTATTGGCTTGGCTTACGCTTAGTGGTTAGTTAGAATCTAGACGTTAGTATTTAGTAAGTTAAGTATAATTAAATTGACCCAAAATTTATATTCTATGTAATATTGTTGTTGTCTTGTTGAATGTTGTAGATTATGGAGAGGTACTTCAAAAAAAAAAAAAAAGGTGTGTTGAAGGAAATGTTGTTGAAGAGAGTTTAAATAGAGTTGAAGGAGTGTCTTCGTGTTCATTGTTAAACTATTTTATAGTTGCTTTATTTCAAAAATTTTGGACCGCACTGACTTCAAATCCTGGCTCCGCCCCTGCAGTCAGGATATCCTTATTTTTTATGGGAATTCTCTTATGTTATAGAATCCTATTACAGTTTGCAACAAATGACATGCTTGATTAGTTCCTCATAAATTTAGAATCCCTCGGTTTCCCAACTATTTTACAGATTCTACTAATAATATACGGTAACTGATATTGCCAGGTAAGTTTTTGTAATGACAACTTAGATTCTTGAGCTAAATGCGTATGATCTAGTAAGCACTATATATATATGATCTAGATCCTCCACTCACTTAGTTGATTACTCACAAATCTTCATGTCTCTTCTTTCCAGGATGTAGCTGGACCTTTGAATAACCTTGAGAAGTTGGTTGTTGCCTCCTATGGCCACCGAGCCTACTAGTAGTTGTGACTAGCTATCATATTTTGTGTGTATAAGGACTGTTGTTCATATTTTGTAATTGGAAGAAATGTTGATGCTCTTTTCTGTTTATAGCTGAGGAAAAGGCAACAACTGAATTAACCCTCAAAATGCTGCTGGGTGACAATGCAGTCCCCATTTATGCGGTACGCTGCACAAAGTATTTTAAGTATTGTTTCCCAAGCTGAAAAGGTCCGATGTCTAGGGGAAACTCCATCAGTTTTTTCTAAAAATTTTAAAATACAGTCAAGTCAAATCAAAGTCAAGAGTCAAAGTAAGCCTTGTTAGTTCAATATCTTGCTGGTATCTATCACGAACGCCCATACCCGCCTGCCTCTAGGCCTTGGTGTAAGAGGTAAATCGCGGGTTGTGCCTGGATTGACCAAGGTTGATGTGTGTTTCCACTAGCTTCCACCAAGGAGCTTTTTAGGATTCGAACTCTAGATATCCAATAGCTATGTATTTTTCCTCACACCGTCTTTGTCAATCCAGCTGTGCCCGGGAGGCAATATCAGTGGAAATTTTGCACCTATACGAGTGTTGTTTCGGTACTCATATATCTCATGTAACTATATATATGCATGCCACGTGGTTGCATCTATCCACACGCTATGTGCATCCACATGTGACATTGGGTGCCATTAATATGGGGGCGAAAAAATAATTGCTAAATATTGATACGCTTGAGTGTTTATTATTATTATTTACTGTTTTTGTGTTAATTAAAGTTGAAGAGTATTATAATTCATTTCAGTCAAAAAGGGTAGATAACCGAATATCTCTAAGGAACTGATGTTGGCTCCCATTAAGAAACCAATATTACCCAAAAAAGCAAGAAATCACCAATGTTTTTTGCTTTTTGGGGCAATATTAGTTCCTTAGAAAAACTTGAGTAGGTAACACCAAAAATGTGAGAATTGAATGTAAAAATGATAATTTCTAAATGTCAAGGAAGAAAAACCTAGTTACGTGAAAGGTTGGGGTCAGAGATGAAGCTAGGAATTGATGAAGGACCTAACTAAATTTAGAGAGGAAAGCGTGGGGGATTGACTTGGGGGTTGCCCTCATTTTTTTCCTATTAAAATTTATTATCCTACCATAAATCAATCAGAATGAAATTTCTCGATTTCATAGTACAAAACATAAAGTTAAATATATACAATTACTATAAGAATGTAAATTCCAACATTAAATATAAGATAAACGTATCGAACTAAAAGATAAAGTACAAAATGCAACTAACATTACGTTTAAGTCACTATCAAACCAACACCAGACCCCATTTTGCTTCTCCCAATCTTAAATTTCTATCCAAAAATGCCAACTTAAGTCTCTTAAAAACAGCTATTTATTAATTGTGGAGGCTAAGTTGAGCTAGTATATATGTGTTCAGTTACGGGCTTAGTTAAAGGATTAAAAATGAAAAATTTAATAGCATCTTGAGGACCGAGCTGGAGCTGGATCTAGCTATAAATTGTCTCCCTCAATGGTTGGGGTAGATAATACTAATTAATTAAATATCATAAATTTGACTAAGAAATCATTTATTATTGCATCACCTTTGTTTCCAACATTAATTATACATAACCAAATTATAACGTAGAAATAAGTTCAGGTTCCAACAGGAACTGCATAATAATTAACCAAATTATAACACACAAGCCCAAGGTAGTTTGGACTCGAAACAAAACTACAACGTCTGAATTGAAGCATCACACTCATGAAGTTCTATATATATATATATATATATATATGGTGGCGTTATGTATCTGGAACGAGAAAATCTCGAGTAAAATAAGTGGCCTTGATCATCTTGAAAAGGGAAGGAAGTTGGAGGGAAGTATACAAGATGACCGGTACACAAGCGAACGCACTTATTGGTATGAGCATCAAGCAATTTTTCTGAGCAGATACGAGAAACAATGTACAACTGAAGGCAACCATTAAGTATATTATGGAGAGGAAGAGAGAAATTAGGCCAATTATGACTCTGTTGGGCAAGGAATAGAGAAAATCATCTACTCCAAAGTGAGAAGTGAAAATGGATAAGAAGGAGAGAAGGGTGGTTATAGATGCGAAGAGTGCAAGAGCATCTGATATGACAAAGATTAGGAAGGATTTCCGGTTTACGAAAATGGGAACGCCATCACTGTTGTTACCTCCCGGAACTGTGATCGCAGCTGCAAATGCCACCGTTGAAATAATTGATGCTGCTACCGAGCATGCAGTTGCCATGCCTGTCATCCATTGTATTTCCTTTGAAGCCAAATCACGGTGGTCTCGATAGAAGATCATCAGTGGCGTCTTCCCTTCATTATT
This sequence comes from Nyctanthes arbor-tristis, assembly GCA_963692815.1. Taxonomy (NCBI): domain Eukaryota; kingdom Viridiplantae; phylum Streptophyta; class Magnoliopsida; order Lamiales; family Oleaceae; genus Nyctanthes; species Nyctanthes arbor-tristis. Next base: position 9,863 of record CAVNYN010286185.1, on the reverse strand, counting down.
CTTTCCCTTAATTTCTTTAAGCGTTACAAGTTTCTCCAATTCCTTAAACCACCTGAGTTCACTTTGCATTTGAAGAAACGATTGAGGATTAATATCAAGCCGGTCTTGACGGGGAACCAGTCCTGCCAAATGCAATATGTTGTTCCCCTCAACATCGCGCTCTAATAAGAGCGTCTTATACTGCTGAAGATTCTTTTGGCAAGCTATCTTGAAGATGTTCTCCTGGCGGTACATAACTGCTATGTGAAATACTGAATGTCCCTCTTCATCTGTAAATTTTATTGCGTCCGGATAAGAATCCAGTATTTCAGTAACAATCGCTTCTAATCCAGTCCGTGCAGCTAAAAGGAACGGCTCCTTAAATATTTTATATTTATCCTTTATTGAGCTTGAGCATAGGAATTTGAGGAGTCTGAGAGCCTCATTATGCACCACTTTTCTATAGAGAACGCGTACCGCAGTGGTATCCGGAGCTTTCTCGGGTGTTAGCGTCAACCCAAGTTGTAATAAGGGTGACATTAAGCGTACTGTAAAAGCCATATATAACTTTGTGAAAACCATTTTTCTATAGTAATGACATTGACTTGGTTACAGAGCCCGTATAATGTTAAAAACACAAGAAACAACTAGCAGTTTTCTTGTTTCTAACACTATGTAAGCTTTGTAATTAATATGAAATCGAAGTCACTACTTTAGAATTTTCATTTTGACAAATTGAAGTATAACTTTTGAGGGTCAAATTTCAAATACTCCAGGAAGTCTAGTTAACGAAAAATGAGACATTTATTATACAATTACAAGGACAATTTATTGTGCCTTCATGCCCATGTGGCACACTAGCAATATTGTTATAGAACAAGAGGGTTCTTACGCAATAACAAATGGTGACATGTCGCATAGGTGTGGAAGCACAATAAGCTACTCTAATGATTGTATGATAAAAATTTTGACACCTCTATATCTACTTGTGAATTGTCCATTCCTGGAGTATATTGAAATTTCACTCACATTCAAGAATGACAGTATACAATAGGATATGTGCAAGTACTTTCCTGAGAAAATTTGAAATCTCCAGCTTCTATAAAGTGAACCAACAAACGAACCAATACCTACAATTTAGCAATAAATAAATTAATAAAGGGAAGACAACCAAATGACAACCAAATTATAGCATAATTTTTCTCTTTCTGCAAAGATACTGTTGAATATCAAAATCGGGTTGAATTAGTTATAATATTTATACAACAATTTTTAATGATTACACCACATTATAACGACACCATAATTAAAATATAATTTTAATAAATACACCGCATTTTGTTTACAATGGAATTTTTTTTTTTTGGGAAAAGACAATGGAAATATTTTCTAGTTGACCTTTTCTTAACAATTAGAGATATATTTTACATAACCTTTTCTTAAGTAAAATATATTTTTGTATATTAAGAAAAAATATATTATTGTATATTCAGAGAAAAATATATATTTTTTTGTATAGATTAGAAAGTGTAGTTAACATTTTGTTAATAATTAGTTCATCTAATTGTCAAAAATAAAAATATAATTAAAATCCCTATATGTCTCAAAAGTAGGATTGTCTTAAAAAATAAAAAAATAAAATAAAATCTCAAAGTCAATTACCTAATTAATGAACCGTTCTCATGAATATATCAAGAATTTAACAAAAATCCAGATCAAGCTAACAAAGTTTGTACAAGAATTATCTTTATTTAATTATTTATTTATTCTTTGTTTAAGCATTATGAACGTCCACATGAATGGAGAACTAAGAGCAAGATTAATATTGGGGGGAAAAAAGCCAAAGGGAAAAAACCCAAAGGGAAAAAACTAAAGGGGAAAAAACCCGTTTCCAAATAATGTGTAGGGGAAAAACTGAGAGGAAAATATATTAAAAGATTTTGTTTATTTTTTAAAAATTTTTTACACATTATTTTGTCATACAATTTATATTCAATTTTTTACATAATATTAATTTTTTTTTTAAAATTTATTATATATTATTTTAAAGAATGAAGTGGGGGAAGGTAAAAGAGGTCCCCCCCAACACCCACAAATGGCTTCCCCCCCTCTTCCCCCATACATAATTTGAGTTTGTTGGGGGTAAAAGCCCAAATTTGAGTTTTTACCTCCAATGCTAATCATGCTCTAACAATTGGATATGGGCGGCCAGTTTATTATTAACTCTAACCCTATTTACACACACTTGTCTTATTTCTATTTATCTGAATTACTAGAAATTTATTGGGAGAAAGATTTCTTTCTTTACAATTATAAATTTAAAATATCTATTAGAGTATTAATTTTGATTTTTAACTAACACATATTGCTAATAATCCCATTTAACAAATCCAATATACGGTGGTCTTAGCTAGGTTATTAGTAAGGTATGTAGTAGTTCTACAAAAGCAATATTGGTTCTTGTGAAGGAAGCAACAAGGTTATAAAAAATGTAAAAAAACTGTTAGTGGTTTCTTACAATTTATAACTGTGTTGGTTCTTTAGAATTTCAGGTCATGAAGTATTTATAAAAACAGGCAATCATTGAAAATGGAGAGAGAGAGAGAGAGTTTTGAAACTAACAGCAATCCATGAAGCGCTCCCCGGGCTCCCAGAAACTGAAGTATGGTCCATCATGGAAGGCTATTGGATTCTCAGCCATCACTTCCAAAGAGTTGAAATTCTCTTCCCATGCCAATCTCGCGTTTGGCTTTAGCCATACGTAAGCCAAATCTTGAATTTCATCAAGAAAAGAACACTTACATATATACGATGTTGATCAGGTCAACTCAGTATGAAAATAAAATCACCCTACTTCGTAAAAGATTTTTTTTTTTTTTTTGAAGATTCCCTACGAATAGTACAAAAATCTATGAAGATATGACATTATGATAAATAAGTGACATTGTAGATATGACATAATTCTATTGGATGATGAAAAAATATCCACGTGATTAACACCCAATAAAATAGTACCACATGAACATGTCACTTATTTATGTTATGTTTTCATGTCTCTTTAAAATTGCTTTCATGTTTGATATACATGTATTGTACACTCACCATACATTCCAGAACGGATTGCAGCATGAATAAGCTTGGGACTAGCTTCGCCCTTAAATAGGTTAGTTTGATTGTTTTGCTCAGATAGAAGCCGCATAACGATCCACAAGAAATAAGTCATCACAATATCTTCCCGCATGACAGCTATATCGACTGGCAACATTCCTTCCCCGTTTTGAGTATCTTTTAAATCTGGGTTTTTTTGTACAAGTAGACCAGCTACTTTAATATTTCCATGCATTGCCGCAATGTGAAGGGCTGTATTGCCGAAGATGTCCGTTAAAGCCAGGTCGTCAATTGACATAAGTTTAATCAACTTCTTGACCAAGTGCATATGCCCTCCTTTGATGGCCACCATTAACGGTGTCTCACCAGATGGTGTTACTGCTGATCTGGCTATTTCGGGACGTTTATTGATTGCCTCTTTGCAAGTCCACCGGTCGCCCCGGAGAAAAGCGTCGTGAAGATCCGAGGGCTCGGTTGCACATTCCTGCTCCCCCCCTGCTAACTTCATAACAAGATCATGAAGGAAAAATTAATACTTTATTTCTCTCTACTAATTACTAAACATGCATGAAAATATTTTCAGGTCCCAGGTTCCATTATAGGCTTATAGGCTATAGCATCATACGGATGACATCGTATGTTACCAGTCTTGTGCCTGAAATTTCCTAGACATGCATTTATAACCAACAAAAAAAGAAAAAAGAAAAAAGAAAAAGATGTTCACCATAACTTAAGCCCACTCACCATCCAAAACGCTCATCTGTGCTTGCAGCGGCAAAGGTGCGGATTCGATCTCGAGCAGAATTGACCGCTCTGCGGAGGCTGCCATTTACAGCTGGCTGTCAGTAAGCTTGCTTTTTTCAGTCTAATTCCCCACTCTATTTATGCTTGTTTGGTTACTATTTACTGTGTGTTTGGCCATGTTTATAAACTGAGTTGTTTATAAATTAAGTTACTATGTGATATCATTTTATTTGTTTTTTTGCAAAAAGTAAAAAAAAATTTTACTTTTTGACTTTTTTAAAAAAAGTGAAATTAATAAAATGATGTAAGTGATTGTTTATAAACAAATTTGTTTATAAACTTAATTGCCAAACACAAAACTATCATCATTTATCAACTAATTTAAATGTCAAATTTTTGCCACATGACAACACGCTATCAAGTCACATATTTGATGTGATATAACTTTTCAAATCATTTTAATTATTACCTTTACGTGACGACACCTATATAAAATTTAAATTTTAAATGGGTTATGTTACATTCACTTGTCAAATCACTTGCTCGATTACTTGTCATTAAATAACTATTTAATACATTGATAAAAACATACTTACATTTAATTGAAATACGTGTGTAAAAAGACATATGCACCCCTTACCAAGTCAGCAAACAAGCACTCAATAAGGAAAAGTAACATTATCCATTTTAAATTCATTTTATAAACTCCCTAAGTAAAAATGATTGCCAAACAGGGTGTATATCTATTGAATATTTAAATTACCGGTCAAATTGTATCCCATTGTTTAGCCGGCTATCTGTCAAGATTTACCTGGAATGAAATGAAATTGTCTTACTTTTTATTAAAAAAAAAAAAAAAAGGAGCAGCTAAGTTGGTCGAGGGCTTTCTCAAACATTCATTACAGTAAAGTTTTTTCTGGAAAAAATAAAATGCTAAGAGGGTCCCAGAATTTCTCAAACACTCATTAAGGTAAAGTTTTTTCTGGAATTAGATCTTTGCCTCCCCTGTCGCTGGAAAATTGCCTTCCGACGCTGATCCAGGTCTCATATGCCTCCAGTCAAGTGTTCAAAAAAGTTTGTTTAAATGATGTCTAACTACACAGCCTATGCTTTTACTCAAAAAGCTATATTTCATCACGCTTTATGTTTTATTACATTTCGATTACGATTTTGTAACGTATTGGAATGTCTAATCGTGCCTAAACTTAGTACTTGATTTCAACCTATGTTTTACACTTTTAAAACCTTGCCCCAGCCACCCTATATCAATGTTGTGTGGCAAAAATAAATGTGACCTTTTACGGGTCATGTTTTAGCGTCAGACTTTGGTGTCATACAATGAGATCATACGTTTTATTATTTCACGACTTTTTATGGCGATCTAGTCAGACAAGTTTATATAATAAAGTAGCTTTATCTCGCCGAGCCAATAAGAGCATGACATTTAGCATTTTAAGACCAAAACTTTTTCAAAAATTCCAGCAGCCAAAAACAATTATTGCCAGCCTTTTTTAAAATTATTGTTCGTTGATTGTAAAGGAATTCTTCCCGGCCCCTTTGATCGTTAATAACCACACATTCCCCGATATGCGGATAATAATTTTGAGAATACTAATTAAATCACTCGTGTGTTGTGTGAGAAGAAAAATTTATTGAATTATATCATTAGATAGTTACATAATAAATCTACAACATTTACTCTTCTGTAAAAAAGATAAAAACACAAGTATATATTAATTTAATTAATAAGATCAATAGACTTAGTAATCCTAAAATTCAGAATCGTTCAGAAGAAAATCTATATTCTTACATCTAATCTCTTGTACATATACAATAATAGGAAAAATGTATTACCATCATTCAATACATTGGAAAACGTAAGTTCAAATATTATTAAATTTAAATTTGTCATCTCTATAATTAAAGTTAGCCATAAATTATAAGAGATTCCAACCCAAATAATAGATTATGGAAGACAAAACATGAGTCGAACAACATATAACTAGATTTCCAACCGTGCGTTGCACGGGTAAAGGTCTAAAGAAATTTAATACATAAAATGGAGTGTAATTGTACTTGTACTTGTTATACTTGATATCTTGAAGAAAATAAAAAACACGACTTGTATACAGTTAATGTGCATCCTATGCTAGTAAGTAATATGTAATAGGTTCTGTAATTATGTTGAATAGCACGTGTCAAATGATAAAAAATTCTAAAACACACTAAAGCCAAACACTTTAAAAGGAAATAGCTTGAATTTTCTAAGAAGAGAGCTCTGCCATGTGGCAGCATCACATTGGGGGTTGGGGGATTGAGAGAACATGTGATGTGTTATACGTGAAGATTAATTCTAAAAAATAATAATATTCCAAAAGGTATTAATGTGGTAGAGTACTCACTAATTGGAACATGAATGCCAGAGCACCCAAATCATATCACACGTCCATGAAGTTTAAACATGTGCAAAGAAACAAAAGAACATCTTATTTAGGAACTTCTCAAGTTCCACGGTATAAACCCCAGGCTTTGAACTCTCTTCTTAAAGCAAATCATCCTCAAGTTTCAGAGAGTAGTTCTTCTTTGCTAAATGCACTTCATAGTTAACTGGAGCTGCATTGTAAAGCCTAATTTGCAACAGTGCATAAATCATTACAGAATAAAAAATGGAAGGAAGAGCAAATATTAGCAGCGGAACTCATTGGAACCAAGAGCAACTAAAAACATACATGTGTTGATATGCCTAAATAATTGCACAGAAATCTTATTTGAGAAGCTTTTCCGGATGATTGAATTCTATATGTGAAAATTTATCTATCCTCCTTAAAATACTTCCTTTCAAAAAGTTACCTATGTTTCTACGGTCCCTTGTAATTTATTTTTCCTACTTAAAAAGATTAAAATTTTCTCCAACATTCATTTCGCATTTCCTTTAATTCCTTCCTTTGCATTCACATATCCAAGTCCAACAACAGTACCAACAACTTGTTAGGGAAATATTGTATTAGTGGAATCAATTTTCATCTTGATACATATACAGACTCAAACCAAACTCTGCTCCAAGATAACAATGAAGCTGGAAACATCATATCCATGCAAACTCGAAGATTCAGCCAGTCGCAAAGAAGTAGTCCCGATGCATTTTATATAGTCAACAGAACTTCAGTTTTGATATTGTCTTCAAGATAATGATACAAATGGAAATTCTTATCTCTACACATTCCCATGATTCAATATGATTCATGTGTTTGAAGATTAGTCCAAAGAGTTATATGATATAATCTGACTTGTGTCTGTTCAAATTATCATTAGTTAATTAATGAGTAATGCGATAATTAGTTATACCATTATACATGTCTCAACCACATGAACTCATATATATATGTGTGTGTCTATATATATATATATATCACATCCATCACATTATTGAATGAATGGAAAACATAATTATTCTTCTCATATATCAAGTCCTCTCACATATGTGTGCTCGAAGTTCAATTGAAAACATAATTTTGTCCATTTCTTAATTTAAAATATACTTAAAGAAAGACACCCCCGACCCCCGGGGGCGGGGCGTCACACACACATTAAGCAATCTAAATACTTGAAATTTATCCGATTAAAGATCGACTCTTTTTTTTTTGGAAGGAATATTAAATATTGACTCTGAGTTGTCAATTATTTAAATTATCATATAATAATCGGATACATCGAACAAAGAAATTTGACCAATATTTATTGCATTTTTGTACGTTGTATCCGTTCATTACCATTATGTATTATGAAGTAGTATTCCGTAGGGAAGAATCGAGTGTTCAAGGAGACAAAAAAAAAAAAAAGAAAGTAAATTATAGATTAGTATTTAGTTCAGGATCTACGGTTTGCGGGAAAAAGAAAAATCTATGAATAGTAAAAGATTAGTTACTTTGGTTATAATATTTCTCAATGATCTCCCGCTACATGTGCGTACGTATGCTAGGATATATTCGACGGGAGATCATTTTATTTATTTAGTTATTAATTAATTATTATTTTTTTAATGAGAAAAACAGATCATTTTTCAAAGGTAAACTTCACAGAAGGTCCCCCAACTTTGCAAAAAGTAACAATTTCATCGTCAATGTTTTTTAAATGCTGTAGGTCCCCAATCTTTCAAAATATGCACAAAAGATCTTTATGGGCAATTTCTATCTATTTTCACATTTATATGCTTACAAAATGACCATTTTACCCTCACTGTATGAAATAAAAAGGAAATTAGTACAAAAACTTTTTGAAAATTCCAAAAGATTGAAAAAATATGGTACTCTCTTCGATTAGTTAAACCGCCACAATTTCCCTCGCCATATATATATATATATATATATATATATATTTTGGGGAGTGGGGAAGAGTAAGACGTCAACTTAAGTTATCTCTAATGATAATAACAAGGGGATTTACATCCCATTTTTAATTATATGTAGATGCAAAAATTTGCAATGAGAGGGGTTGTAGTGGAAATAAAAGAGGAAGAAATCCTCTCATTTTTACTAATAATTCAAACCTTTGAAATTTTTTTCACAACAAAAATTTATACAATTTTTGTCGTTCTAATTTTTATGACTTGAATGTCAATCACACATCAATTATTATTATTTATTTAAGTTTAATTTTCAGAGAGGTAATTGTGTAAAGTGATCATGACACTAGCTTGTAATGGTGGTCGTCGATAAGTGAATGGAAAAAATAATATATTAACTAATGTGTATTAATAGCTTTTGCTGAGTGGGTAGTAGAGAAAATATTTTCTAACTCCGTCCCACAAAAATAGTCCAATATTCCTTTTTCAGCCGTCTCGAAAAAATAGTCCAGTTACTATAGTGTACATATATTTAATGTTTCATTTCCATATATACCCCTAACTAATTAGGATTATTCAACTACCTATACATTGAAGGACTTTCAAATAATTAATGAGACATTAGGGTATATGTGGAAAACTAAAATAAAATTTAATGTTTCAACTATATTAACTATTGTTTCCTAATCCACGTAAAATTACCTACTGGACTATCTTTGTGGGACGGAGGTAATATATATATAGATGAATATGTATAAATGTGTGAAAGAGAAAGCGGCAGAGAGAACAAGTTTTTTAAATTTTTTTGTCCTATTTTTTTAGTTAAATAAATGGTAAAATTGTCTTTTTGAAGTAAACAATGAAAATTAACAAAAATAGTAAGTAGGGACATTTTGTGCATATTTTTGAAGGAATGGGGACCTACAGCTTTGAAAAAAAGTTTATGGATGAATTTGATACTTTTTACAAAGATTGGGGACCTTTTATGAAATTTACCCTTTTTATAAATAAGTTGCTAAAAAATTATAGCGGGTGAAATTTCATGGTGAGTAACTGTACACTATAACTATTATATATTTGTTGTCATTATTAGAGCAAGATTAACCTGGAGAAAAAACTAAAGGAAAAAAAACTATAGAAGGAAAACTTATTTCCAAATTTGGTTTTTTCCGCACATTAATTGTGCTTTTAGGCTCCATTACTTGGAAAGCCTAACATCAATTTATCATTTTCGTTTTGCAAGTTTTATTTTCTACTATCTTAAAATATCTACATTACAAGAAAGTATTTTGCATTTTAATCATGAACATAATTTGCAAACTAGTCATAATTATCACCAGCAACCATCTTTGGTTCCAACGTGAATTACATAACCAAATTAATTATAATGTACAGGTTCAGGTCCCAACATGAACTGCATAATAACCAAAATATAACACACAAGCAAAAGGTGGTTTTGACATGAAACAACACATACGTCGTCAGAATTGAAACATCCCACTGAAGTTCAACACACACGCACAGACACACAGATATATATATATATATATATATGTAGTGGCGTTATGTTGCTGGAAGGAGAAAATCTCGAGTAAAATAAGTGGCCTTGATCATCTTGAAAAAGGAAGGAAGTTGGAGGGAAGTATACAAGATGACCGGTACACATGCGAACCCAATTATTGGTATGAGC
>CAVNYN010286184.1:0-19443 GCA_963692815.1 Nyctanthes arbor-tristis | reverse complement strand
AGTTTTTCATCTTAGTATTTGTTGATTTTCTAAATTTCACTTAATATACTTTGAGATTTGTTAGAGATCCTATGTCATTTAAAAATTGAAAATGCATGCTAGTACTGTTTGATTTACAATAAATTACGGTATTAGTAACATCTAGAAATCAGGAAGATTCTTATGCACCGCGGTCTTCTTCTAGATGGTTGCTACTCGCTAATAATTTAATGTTTATGCAGTGAGGCCGTTTAACTCCTTTCCATAAGCATTTTTGGATGCCAAATTTTTTGTTAAACTTAAATGCCTGAACAAGTTGCTCAAGGGATGATCCTATTGTTTAAATTACGTATCACTGCTTTAAAGATTTGTTCTTGCTTCCCTCCATTGTTCCATAGAGTGGTTGAAGTCTAGGTAGTTGCAAGAGAATCCAATAAATTAGTTATGTTGATGTGGTTGCAAGTACAATATACATTCTAAAATGATACAAATGACTGATATCTTTAGCCAAAAAAAAAAATTCTCTCTCTCTCTCTCTCTCTCTCTCTGTGTGTGTGTACAATAGTCGGGGGGAGAAAACTATAGGAAATGAATTAGTATTGGACCTTTCTTTAGATTAGCTTTTTAAAATGTCTCCATAACTGTACCTTCTTCATTCTTATGCCTGAGATGCTGAAAGAAAAGTTCATCTAGAGTCTAATAGAAGAAAGGGTTCAAACTGGGCACTTAAGCACTTCTTTGGATATATTATTTGTTATACAAATTAAGATAGAAATGAGTGGGTAGTAGTTGTGTGGCTAATGAAAGGTGTGGATAAAGAGTTATTTGACCAATTGATAGAATGTAATCTATCCCAAACGTGATCCTTGTCTGAGATGGGATATGTTGTTTCAAGTGATCGCATCACCGTATGCTGAATAATAAGTTTTTGATGCATAATTCCACTTGTGACTGATTATTTGTATTTTCACTATATGCTGGGATACAAAGTTTAATCCTGGAGACTGTTAATGCTATAAATGAATTTCTAACACATTCAGCATATTAGCAAGCTTGTGATTTTCACGTGAGAAATTTTGATTACATTGTTCATCTATAGTATCAGGCAGCAAAATCTATATGCTGGGATACAAAGATGTATTTTCACTATATGCTGGGATACAAAGTTTAATCCTGGAGACTGTTAATGCTATAAATGAATTTCTAACACATTCAGCATATTAGCAAGCTTGTGATTTTCACGTGAGAAATTTTGATTACATTGTTCATCTATAGTATCAGGCAGCAAAATCTATATGCTGGGATACAAAGATGTATTTTCACTATATGCTGGGATACAAAGTTTAATCCTGGAGACTGTTAATGCTATAAATGAATTTCTAACACATTCAGCATATTAGCAAGCTTGTGATTTTCACGTGAGAAATTTTGATTACATTGTTCATCTATAGTATCAGGCAGCAAAATCTATATGCTGGGATACAAAGATGTATTTTCACTATATGCTGGGATACAAAGTTTAATCCTGGAGACTGTTAATGCTATAAATGAATTTCTAACACATTCAGCATATTAGCAAGCTTGTGATTTTCACGTGAGAAATTTTGATTACATTGTTCATCTATAGTATCAGGCAGCAAAATCTATATGCTGGGATACAAAGATGTATTTTCACTATATGCTGGGATACAAAGTTTAATCCTGGAGACTGTTAATGCTATAAATGAATTTCTAACACATTCAGCATATTAGCAAGCTTGTGATTTTCACGTGAGAAATTTTGATTACAGTGTTCATCTATAATATCAGGCAGCAAAATCTAATTCTAGTTACCTTTGCCTTCCTACATGGTACCCCCCCACCCCAAAAAAAAAAAAAAAGAAAAAAAAAAAGAAAGTAAATTAAAAAAACCCAACCACTATATTACAATTTCAGGCTTTAATTGGTTCTCTTTTCTATTTCTGGTTATTTTTTGTAGATTTCATTGTAATACTTTTAGATGATGGCAAACCAAGGAATCTATTCTTACTGTGGTTTGATGTTAGGTCGTTGATATTAAGAGGGACAATGTACATGCTGACACTTCATCCTATCGCTCGAAGTAAGTTAATCCAGCAGATGAAACTTGTTCCCACACCATTCAACTTTTTGCTGTGTCCTTCAATTTTAAGATGCCCTACTTGCTTTGGTTTCTCTTCTTAACTTCGTGTTCTTGAATTATTTTGCCAGTGTTGTACGACACATTCCTTTGGATTCAATTGACCCATCGTTGGCAATTGGGTTTTATTGCCGGGATAAAAGTATGCATGCCTTCTGTTTAATTTTCTTATCTTTTCGTGCATCATAGCCAAACTTAAATCTCATTTTATTCTTGACAGGTGATTTTGATGATTTCTGTGCTCGTGCATTGGAACTAACTGATCAATCAAATGGTGCCCCACTATTTACGATAACTGAGACCCGTAGTTCTCCAAGTCCGGCTGCTCATCAGGAGACATTGAGCAATAATGCCATTCGAGAGTATGATTCCATTGATATGCCGCCTGCTGATGAACCAGAAGATAGCGGACAAGATGACTGGCAACTCCTCTGATCCGATTCATGCCGCTGTCTGAGGTTATCATATAACCTTTTACCATGTAATTATTATATGATTGTCCGGAACTCCATAGTATCTCATTGAACTACGATTTGTGTGCACCTAGTTTTCTGTTAGTTTAACCTGTGAGGTTAATTTTTGTTTAAATTCTATCAATTTCCTTTTCAATATTATGAAGGAAAAATTAGAAGGGATGTTGTAAAGCTTATGCAGTAGCTTATTCTTTGATTGAAGATGTTAATTATTTGTCTGTTTCTGTTCAGGGAATTACTGGCTTTATTTCCCTTTTTCCTCTCCAGGCTTTTGTTGGTACTGATGTACTGATTTCCTGTTTTTGGTCAAGGCTTATTGCACACGGTTTGTCGTCACTCACGTTGGTAGCGTGTTTTTAGCACGTTGTGGCTGAAATCCCCTTTTTGACCGACATTTTTTTTTCTTTTTTTAAACAAATTTAAATGATATACGAGTAATGTATTTTTGCACTTTTTTTTAATCATAGCTATAAAAATAAAATGAAGAAAAAAACAAGTAAAAAGATTATATTAGTTACGACTCACCAAAGAATGCTCATAATCAAACCCCACAGAACATCAAAATGTTCAAAGCATCATTTTTTGCTTTCAACAAAAATTCGAGTAGAGGTGGAGATATATAGTGGGTAATCGAAAATTGAAGAAGTTTTTATGGATTTTAAATTTGATTGGCAATGTATTAGCATAATAATGGGGAAAAAAGAGTGAAGACATGGGAGAGGAGATTGTAACGAAAATCGGAGGGGAGGCACTTTTATAATTCAAATGTACTTTAATTTTAGGACTTTATAAAATAATAAATAAATAAATTTATAATTTAAAAGGGGTGCGGATTAGGTTGGGGGACAACGATCCCCGTCCCCACTTGGGGGACGAACTTTCATCACCGTGTGGCTCCACCCCCAATTAAATTAGGGAATCCCTGCCCTAAACCGTCGGGCTTGCGTATTCTAAGCCCCATTTCCATCTTTAAGCCCTAGTGGAGGGTGTGACAAAATTTATTTGTATGTCATCAGACCATATTGGTTTTGGTAGTTATGCTACATTTTTGTAGGGCAGAAAAGTGAGGAAGGATTGGCTAGTGATATTGGCACATAATTTTTTTAAAAAATTAAATAACTACACCAAATTTTTAATTGCATAATAATTTGTCCTTAACTTTTATTATTTATTGATTTATGTCTCTAACTTTTTAAATGAAATTTCATTCTCTACTTATCATTCATTGGCGTATCTTGTATTCGATTAAGGTTCCATCCAAAAATCTCGATAGGAAAGTCATTAAATATTTGAGATAAGTAAAAAAAATAATGAATGGTTAAGCACAATTATATATGTGTGTGTGTGTGTCTGTATTCCTCATGTGAATGTATGTTGCAACGAAACTTGGATAAAAATTATTATTTGATGCAAGGAGTACTAATTGATTAAATGTTGCAGAAAAAATACGAGATAAAAATTATACAAATACAAGTGTAACAATGAAGTTTATGGACTATTAATATAAATAAAAGTGGTATGTTTGTAAAAAAAGTATGATGTCAATATATTTACCTTGGGTAAAAAAGATGGCCAAATTTAGCCCTATTTTACACATTTCTCCCTTCAAAATAAGTTTTTCCGTCCTTTCACCCATACTTTCGACACAATATTTTCCCAATTATTTTTTTTTGTCTCCACTCTTTCAAAATTTTCATGTGTTTCTTCCCTGTCAAAATTTTCCCTTCAACGATATATTAGTGAGGAAAATTGGGAATAAATCTGGGTAGTTTCGTCCCTGTCATTTTTCTGTTTGTTTAGAATAACACGTTGATAAAAGATAATTTTTCAATTATTCATGAGAAAATTCACTTTTATTTCACTTCAAAAAGTCACCCTTTCCTTTTATATGAATCAACTAGTTACATGAAAATCATTGCTTCGTTTGCATTTTAAAATTCCGTCTTCACTAATTAATAGAATTTAATTAATTTATTAATTATATATATACACACACATACTTGGCTAGTCCAACATTTGAAATGTCATAAATCCCCTGCATTCTAATAAAAATAAATAGTGAGTAAGTGACTCACGACGAATATTAAATTGTGAATTATTGAATAATAATTAATGCCTAAATCTAACAAGACATCTTCCTTTTTAAATGAAGACCAACTTCGAAGGTGTCACTTTCGACAAGTGCACCGAGAAGATAACGTATTGTAGTACTTATATTTACGTGCATGTGATGGAAACAGGTAAAGAAAAGAAATGTTTTAGGGGGCCAAAAAAAAGAAAAAAGCCTTCTTGGGATTGAAATTTTGTTAACCATTATAATTGTTATTTATGGTGTAATTATGTAATTAGGTTGTTATTTATGGTGTAATAATTATGTAATTAGGTTTCCTTGTGATTGTGTAATTAATTAGATTTCTGTTGTTACAAGAAGTCCGCATGTCTTAACGTTTACCTCCAAAATTATTATACTTTGCATCAATGTGTTGCCATAAAATTTTTATAGATGAGAACTGATTTAAAAGCAAGGTGATGCTTGTGAAGAAAATAGATAATGCTGATTATTCATGAAGCTTTTAATATGCCAAAATGTTGGACGCAATTTGTATACTCATGCTGCTGTTGCAGCAACAACAACAACAATTATTATTATTATTACTCTTTAGATAGAAATCCCATTTTTT
Source organism: Nyctanthes arbor-tristis (assembly GCA_963692815.1). Lineage (NCBI taxonomy): Eukaryota > Viridiplantae > Streptophyta > Magnoliopsida > Lamiales > Oleaceae > Nyctanthes > Nyctanthes arbor-tristis. The sequence continues at coordinate 14,152 of CAVNYN010286184.1, read as the reverse complement.
AAATAAGTAATAAGCATTTTTACAATTTGTTTTCAATAACTACTCCTATAACTAAAATAGTTATAATTGAAAATATTTTTCTAATTTATTACAAATGTAAAAATTAACATGTAAAAATCCCAAATAAAAGAAGAAGGGGGAATTTAGTCCATATCCTAAGAAGAAAAAACCCATCACGCTTTATTGGGCCATAGGATGTGATCAGCTGAGATCTTTTACTAGGCCTATTTATGGACCACCAATTGTCTAATGGCCCATTAATCCTTGGATTGGCTAACCGTTGGCCCATTAAGCTTTTAAAATTTAAATGGCTTAAAAATTTGATCACAGTTTTATCTCATTTACCTGCTAGATGTCTGGCGTGTTACACGGCGAGACGTCTGACGTGACGGTTTTTAATTGAGACAACCCACATGTATTTTTACAGTTATTTTGGTAGTTTGAACTTTTGAGTTCTGTATACTAGGAATAGATAGATTTGAGCTAATGAAATATTGCTTTTCTTTATGCCATTTATGTATATGTCTTGGCGTAGACTCCATTCCAAATTCCAATTGTATCACATTAATGCGCTAATACAATATGTAGAATTAGTTTTTGTATATCGAAATAATTTTCTTAGAGTCATTATCATTGTATTGTATAGTTTTCTTATGATGTTTACAATTAATATGATACCGTCGAGATACATACCATGTCAGATTCCAAGAATGATGTCTCAAACATGACATTCTCGGAATCTTGTCTAACAAAACAGAGAAGAACTACTTACTAGTACCTAGATTCATAATGAAAGCAGCAGTTTGAAAGATGGTACTTCAGCTAAGAGTTGAGACCTTTGGAACCTCCACAGGGAACTTGTGTATCTCATCAATCCATGGGTTTTCCTCCTTTGATGGATTTATAGTCTTAAGAGCTGTCCACACTGCACTATTACATTTGAACCCGGATCCAAAAGCTATCTGCCATGTCCTATCTCCCCTCTTCATCCTCCCTTTGGCTTCTGAATATGCCAATTCGTACCAAAGCGAGCTGCTCGAGGTGTTGCCAAATCGATGAAGTGTCATTCTTGATGGCTCCATGTGCCAATCGGATAGCTGCAGGTTTTTCTCTAGTTCGTCCAACACAGCTCTTCCACCAGCATGGATGCAGAAATGTTCAAAAGCCAACTTGAAATCTGGGATATAAGGCTTCAGCTTCATCTTAAACAGCTTTCGCCCTACCAAAGTGGAAAAGAAAAGCAACTGTTCAGACATGGGAAGCACAAGAGGACCCAAAGTTGTTATGTTAGTCTTTAAAGCATCACCAGCTACTGCCATCAAATCCTTCGACAAAGAAACCCCAATTTTCCCATCGGAATCCTCCATTTGGGTTACACAGGAGAAGCATTTGTCATCTGCAGCTTTATTGGTTCTAACAGTATGAACCAATTTATACTTTGATCTCTGGCGATCAGATGACTTGTTGGACAGCAAAATGGCAGCTCCTCCCATTCGGAACAGGCAGTTTGAGACTAGCATTGACCTCTCGTTTCCAAAATACCAATTCAATGTAATATTCTCCATGCTAATTACCAGAGCATAGGTATTCGGATGAAGCTGCAGAAGATCTTTCACAAGATCAATTGAGATCAAACCAGCACTGCAACCCATTCCACCAAGATTGTAGCTAATTATGTTTCCCCTCAGCTTATAGTGATTAATAACCATTGCAGACAAAGAAGGCGTTGGATTAAACAGGCTACAATTCACAATCAAAATCCCAATATCCTTAGGCTTCGCGGAGGTTTTAGAAAGAAGCTCATCTACAGCACCAAACATTACAGCTTCAGCTTCTTTCCTTGCTTCTTCCATACATGGGTTAGGTGGTACTCTCAGCACTGCATCAGGGAGGTAAGTCTCATCTCCAAGTCCTGACCTCTCAAGAATCTTCGTTTGGAACTCTATGTTTTCCTTCGTAAATGAACCTGTCAACCGTGACTTCTCCAGGAAATCCCGCCTGCTACATTTCCTATAATCATCTGGCTTATAACACGAAAAATTCACAAGATATACGGGGCGAGGAAACCTGAGGAAGTACACAGTTGACAGAAAAACCAAGAGAACGGAGCAAATTACAACGGATATGAGATTGAACCTGAGATGATCCCAGAGAACACAGAGGTCTCCATACGAAAAGGTAGACAGTTGGGCCACGATAAGGACAACAAGAGGGGACAGAAATAGGTACATTCCATGAGTTATGAGGTAGTGATATCCAAGCTTCACATATTTCAGTTGCACTGATTGTTTGAAATCCGGAAGCTTTTCAGAAGATGATGGAGGGACCAAGGGTGTTTTGATTGTTTTGGCTTCTGACTCACTCATTTTCAAGATTTTACTTCAAATTTCTGGGAAATGAATATCGAAGGAGTTCAGTAAAATTTAAGGCCCAATCTTCAATTAATTATACAAAATACACAAGCATATTCACAAAAAATCTCTTTCTGTATGTTTAATCCGCCATAAACAAGAGGGAACAACGCGAAACTTTAAACTCCTAAAAATTGGATTTTCAGAGATATAAAGGGCAATCAAGAAAAGTTTATGGAACCCGGTAAAACCAAGAATTAAGTAAAAAGTAAAAATTATTCAACAATGTACCGTTTTACAGAAAATCTTATAATTCAGCCCAGATTTTCATGAACTCTGGAAAAACCAAGAACCCACTGTCACAAATGGACACCACTTTGTAAAGAAAGAGAGTGCATTTATATCAAGAAATCCCAGGAAAGGGCAAAATTCTCGGCAATTTAGAAAAAGAAAATCAAATCAAATTCTGGTTTTTGCATACTGAAACAAGCAGAAGCAGAAGTTACCCATGGCTAGAACCAACAATTGGTTTATGTAAGATAATAATAAGAAGGAGAAGGAAAAGAAGAGTTGTATGTGTAGAGGAAATGAGTTGGAAATGGATTGGAAGCGCAGATTGTGGGGCTGTGCTCTACCAAAACCAGGCGAGGGAGACTAGTCAACTTTGGAGCCTGAAAATTTGAAAAGGGGAAAATTACATGGGGGGTAATTTTTACCCTACATACTATTTCTTACAACTTTTTAGTTTTTTCTGAAACGCTTTTTTATCTTTTCCATCCAATATTTCAAAACAAAGATTTGTGTCTTTTATCGTCCCAAATGTACATAAGTCATTTGGCTGTCTCAAAAAGGACGTATCTAGCGAGACCATGATACAAATTTAGAAATAATAATATAGATAAATAAACACATTTTAAGTAGAACACATATTTTGATTGATTTAACGGTAGAAGCGAAGTTCATTGTCCATTCTTATTAAAATTTACTCTTCAACTACACCAATTACTACCTCTTCACATAATTGGTTTAAAGCTTGGTATCTAATTCTATTAAAATTTAAACTAACACTCAAAAGTTAAAAGTTAATCACGACAAAAGCAATGTATCTCTAAACTAACACATTCTAAATAAAGTATATATTTTCATTGATTTAACTACTAAAGTCGAAGTACATTGTCCATTCCTGTCAAAATTTACTTAATTACATCAATGAATACCTCTTCAGTGTACACACGTCCATTTCTAGTGTCGGCCTCTGAACTGAATTCGGAGCCCCGACCTCTAATCTCCTGATTGAAGGTCAGGCCACATCGTTCTTCTCAAATCGAATTTGGTTTAAACTCACACTCCTAGAAACTGATCATGACTTAGCCCACGTCACCGTCAAAGGCAAACTCTAGTTGACCATAGACATTTCATTTCATTAATTAATTTTAGCAGAAAAACCAGGAGTAGCACTTGGAGGAGTAAACGATGTCGTTTGGTGCATCTCTGCTCTCCCTACCCTTAAACGCTCCCAAGCCTCTGAGCCCCCAAATTCGAGCTTCGGCTTCCGACGTTCCTGACTATCTTTCTCCCGACTGGTATTTACGGATTAATTCATGTCAGAGAAGTTGCGTGATCCATTTGATATCCTGTATAATCTATATCTCCATGAGCTTGTAATTTATAAGGGAAAATTTTAATTTTATAAATAATTGATAATTTATAATGTATAGATATAGATGATGGCATGTTTTTCATGGTGGAGGTTGTTTTAATTTACTATTGGGATCAAACATTCTTGAACCTTCATTTGTTCACGAAGCATTAAAACATTGAAATTTTTGGCCTTTTTTTTTGGGCTTGTTAATAAGTTTCTGACCAGAATTGGCAATATTTCTTGCATGCTTCTTTTCTAAGGAAATGGTAAAATTGGTTTAACGGTTTGAAAGAATTGAAGAGAGGATTTGTCTTCAGGAAGTCTGATCCATAGGATGTTGCAATGATATTGTCTCCCTGCACAAATATCTTGAATAACTAGTTTTGTAGTTACTTTTTGCTTCATTTGTTTGTTCTTCAATTTTGGTACAGTGCATTAGTTTTCACCAGATCAACATAAATTCTCAATTCTCAGATGTTCCAATGTTCATTTGCAGGCTAGAATCACGCAGGAAAAGACCTTTTGGTCCAAGATTGAGTGTAATTTCAAAGATAGAGCTCATTCAACATATATTTCTATCTCTTTCTGGCAGCATGTTGATTAAGTATGTTGCTTCTATAGTTTAGTGCAGAAGAAGCTGTACAGCACCAGCTTGATGCACTGATGTTCAATGACCAACCTCGACCAGATTATGGGATTGAAGTCATGTATAGGGTATTTTATGATCTCCACAGGGCTGCCATGTGTTTCTTTGACATTTAATATGATAATATTCATCTATTCATACTGCTATCACATTGATGTTGTGTCCCAACAGTTTGCTGGATTTGATCCTTTTGAACGATCCACCTATTTTGGGCCTTTCTTCGATTTAGGGCAGGTTAGGAAAAATTTAATTTTCCTTCACGGTTGTTGGTTGCTCCACCTGGGAATGTTACAGCAATTATATAGAGAAGTGTAGCAACAGTAGGTGCAATTCTAGTCAATCAATAGGGTTCTCTAGATGCTCTGAATGCTAATGAGGTGCATAAAACATTGTCTGTTGACAACGTGCAGTTTGAACGGTTCAGGCGGATCTTCCACCATTCAAGCTACAGAGTTTTGCTAGGTCACAGGGAAAGAAAGATCTTGAGCAGTTTACTTGTTAAGGAGGTAACTGAGTTCTATATTTGGTCATTCTGACGACTCACATTATCTTTTGCCTGAAGATCAGTTCGTTTGAAACAGAATAGATATAAGCAGCGAGTTTGGGTACGGGGTTCCCGACCTGAGGAAGAAGAAATATTTCAATTTACAATGGTTCAGGTGTGTCCATGCTTGATTACTGATTAAATTGCCATTAACTTAGGTTATGAATATAGAAGATACTGAATTGCCATTAACTTAGGTTATGAATATAGAAGATACTGAATACCTCAGGGCCCGTTCTTCATATTTGATAGGGGTTGCTGATACAGCAAAACAAAGGAAAGACATATTTTTCTCAATTCGATAGACACTGCAGACTGTGATGCCAATTTTACCACAAAAACTGACAAAATGGAATTGGTTAACATTGAAATTTTCAAGTAATGATACCGAATGGAAAGGATTTTGGTTGGGGGAATCATCTCCCTTTCATTATTATCAGCACTCAGATTATCTCTACCTCTTTGGGCTTACTCCCATGTGTTCTGTACAAGGACATAAAATTTTTGGGGGTGAAAAATGGACAGATCTTAAAGGGTTATAGTCTAATTATTGTCTTTCATTTTCCACGACTGGGGTACCGATTCTCATCCTTTGCACTTCGTGATGATGAAATTAACTTCTGCCTTCTGATTTGCAGAGAGTTGGAGGTTCTTGGGATGGTTATTGGCTCACAGAATCTCTCCTTCATGATGGAGATAGTTTTTCTGGTGGTGTCGCTTACTAAATGGTTCACCCAGCTACTGGTGGTGGTGGACCTCTATCAATTACCCGCGCCATGCGCTTTGAGCAACTAAGCTTCTGTACAGATGTAATAGACTCTTAATAGCCTGCAAATTGTATCTAAAATTACCCAAACTTGCTGTTTGTGAAGATGTAATTGAATTTTATGTATGCATATAAATCCTTTTTCTTTTAATAAATATTCTGTACTATTATTATAATTGACATGGGACAAATATTGATGTATGAATCAACATTATATCCTTGTCGTGACTTGCAAATCTTGATACCTTCAATGATGATTCCCGTAGTCCCCCACCCCATCCCCACAACTCTCCCTCTTACTAAGCAGAGAGATGGAAGCAAAGAAGAAAGGCAAGGCAGTGGTGGTGGGAGGCAGCATAGCCGGGATATCCTGTGCGCATGCTCTTCTTGCTGCCGGCTGGGACGTGGTGGTGCTCGAGAAAACACTGTTGCCACACACCGGCAGTGCCACCGGTGCCGGTCTTGGGATCGACCCTTTGTCACATAATCTTGTCCAATCATGGCTGAAACAACCGAAGCTTCTTGAACTCAACACTTTGCCTCTCACCATTGATCATGTGAGTACAAATTCCTCCGTCATGTAAGCTTTATCAGTTCATTTTGTTAATTCGTGAATTTACATTTAATCTTCTTGTTTAATCACTTAAATAATCAATATTGGAACTTGCTTTTCTTTTTACTTGTTCGAATTTTGCATATTGGTTAGAAGACTTCAAGAGAAACTTGGATTAGCTGGCTTTTCCCTTTATAAATCCTTGTATTATCTCAGGAACAAGCAACTGACTGGGACAAGAAGTTTACCTGGACACTAACACGAGATGAGAACTTCAATTTTAGAGCAGCACACTGGGAAGATCTTCATGGCCTTTTGTGCAATGCATTGCCTCGAGGAGTTGTCTTATGGGGACATTTTTTCCTCTCCTTAGATATCCCTGATGTTAAATCTGTGAAAGTGAGAGCTCAAGTTCTTCAAACTGGCAATACAGTTGAGATAGATGGTGATTTGCTTGTCGCAGCTGATGGTTGTCTGTCTTCAGTTCGTAGAACTTTCTTCAGTTCGTAGAACTTTCCTCCCCGACCTTAAGCTCAGGTTTGTAATTGTAAATTAAACAGATGTTGAAAAACATGATCATCACTTCTTGTTCAACATGGTATCAGACTCTTGTTCTGTAATGAGAAATCAAGAAGTTAACACTTGGTTTCTTTGAACAATGTTTGTTTAATGATAGATATTCTGGGTACTGTGCCTGGAGAGCTGTTTTCGATTTCTCAGAGAACGAGAACTCAGAAACCATTCTGCAACTCAGGAAGGCATTTCCCGATCTTGGTAAATGCAATTACTTTATCTTAGGAATCGGCAGCCACAGCATCCTCTACGAGTTACCCAACAAGAGGATGAACTGGATTTGGTATGTTAATCAACCAGAGCCAGATCTTGAGGTATGTTCTTGCTATCATCCTTGTCAAGCATAGTTTTTCCATATGTTGTCTAGGACATGCTTAAGACAGGAACTTGGTGAAAAACGAGCATTTTGTTTAACATAACTCAGGGAAACTCCGTTACAACAAAGGTTAACAGAGACATGATTGAAAAGATGTATGAAGAAGCAGAGAAGGTTTGGGTACCTGAGTTTGTCAAACTAATGCGAGAAACCAAAGAGCCTTTCCTAAATGCCATATATGATTGCGAACCACTTGAACGAGTGGTTTGGGGCAATGTAGTTTTGATAGGAGACGCAGCTCACCCTATAAGTCCTCATGGTGCAAGAAGCACAAACATGTCGATACTGGATGCTGCAGTACTGGGCAAGTGCTTTGAGAAATGGGGATTGGAGAATCTAAATTCGGCGCTTGAAGAATACCAGTCAATTCGGCTGCCAGTAAGTGTAGAACAGGTTCTATTTTCGCGAAGAATGGGACGCATCAAACAAGGTTTAGTTCTTCCTGATCCCGAGCCCTTTGATCCACGAAAGGCAAGTCCAGAAGATTGTGTGAAGCTGCACCTAAGGAACATCCCCTTTTTCTCTGATATTCCTACCATATTGTTGTGAAAACGTTTTCATGTAGTTTGTTTCAATTTTATTTGGAGATCTGAAAACAAATTTTATTGTTGTAGCATTGATTTGATGGTTATAGGAATGAAAACTGATCGGACAAACTTGTTATTTTGTAAAATTTGATATTTGAAATTAACGTTAGAATTGTGTAATTCCATAGTCTAGTCTAGCTACTTACGAGATTGCTACTTATTATTAAAGTTTACATTTATTAATCAACTCAAAATGAAATGAAGTTTATATATAATTTCTTCTTGAGTTTTGTTTAAAAGATGGTATTTGTACATACTTTATGTACAAAATTAATACACACCCCTCCTTATATTTACTTAAATGTCCCCAAAATTATTTGAAAAATAATGACCTATTGAGGAGTGCTAGACTTAGCTCATTTCTACTTGTCCATGAGCTAATGGAAATAGAAAATTACGCTTAAACTATTTGACTTCTTGGTTAAGATATAAACATGTATATATTTATCCAGAAATTATTGTTCTTACTACTTACTACTATTAAACGTGAGCAGACGCTTAACAAGGTCATACAGGTTGAGAAACTATAGTCTAATTGACACAATGTAATCCTAATCTTTCACTTGATTGTACAATCTAATCCGAACCTTGATACTATAATCTTAAATCTCACTTTTTTTGGGCACAATCTAACCATTTATTTTAAAAAGACAATAATACTCTCAAATTCTAATTTAATTAAAATTAATATAAAATAAATAAATAAAAATGACAAATATTAAATGTTATAGTATTTCTTTTTAGAACACTATCAAATGATTCAAATCTCATGTAGTCCGATCTAAAAAAAAAAAAATCCGATTCATCTCGAACCAGATGGGAGCCTGCGCAAATGGAGTAGTATTTTTGGAATACACAAACCTGTGGAGCGAGATGGACTAATGGTGTGCAATCTCGATTCACCTGCAATGATTTATTTAATTACAAGCAAACAATGTAAAATAAGTGAAAAAATTTTTAAAATTGAAAAAGAATTCAATAAATGGATCGATAGACTGATCGAAGAGTTAATGCGGATAACCTAATCGGTGCATTGATCTGGTGCACGCCTCATCATGCATTAGATGAATGAATGAATGGACCAATTTACGCCCACTGTCATCATTAAATTCTTATGAGTTGATTTTTTTTTTTAAATGCAACCAAATGATATCTATATTTTTTTTCTTATTTTTATCTATCTCTTATTATGTACTAATTTTTAGTTCAACTATAATTTAAGGGACATTGTAGTTTTTTTTTTCTTTAAGTTAAAAAAAATGTTATATTGGACTATAAATATAAGATTTGAGGTTAGAATAGTCAAATTTTAAAGGTTATAATTAGATTGCATAACAAGATAAAAAGGCTATGGTTAGATAACACTAATTAGCCCAAACTTTAATATTAGTTAGTTCTTTGACTTAATTGTATATATGAAATGAAAATTATTATTCGAAAGAATTATATGCATGATATTCTAAAGAAGTCAATGTGGAACCTTTCACGAAGAGGACTTATTAAGACATTCTAAAGAAACTCATAAAATATGATTAGAATGAGTACTTGTGATCTAGGGGGTTTGTCTGGGTGTCCAATGGGTGCCTGCCACATTACCCAATGGACACCAGACAAAAACCGTTCATTTTAGTTATTGAATACAAATCTCAGCCATCCATGCCAACAAGTCTAGCTTTATAAATTTGTAAATTTCAACCAACATTTTTATTTTTTAAACAAACACAAGTTTATAAATTTCGGTTTACTACAATTCTGGAGAAAAAAATAACTCAGGCAACGTATGAATTTTTTTCCCTCTACCAGTAATAAAGGTGAAGAATAAGCCAAGCTAAATACAGAAGAAAAACACAACACATGCCAAGTGTTTTTGACTAACAAGCTAATTTGAGAGATCCTCATGGAAGCACGAACATCTAATCTATTGTTGCTTTCCAATAGCCTATGTCTGTTACATTTGATGGATCACAAGACTCCATTAAAAAAAATTTATTAAAGAGGTTATTACAAAGAACTTTGCCATTGACTTGTGCCCCTCCCTAATGGATTTTGCCGATGGGTTTATTACTTCTCAAACCAGTGATGCAAAATAGATGTGTTATAGTAAAATCATAATAAAAAACTTACTTAAAATGCCTAGATCTTCAGCCAGCGGTTGACCTAGAAATGCCATAATTCTCGTATGGAAAATCATCTTTTTCAATCTCATAGACTCCATCGTGTTGTTTTCTTCAGTAATGACATTCTCGACTTGAATATGCCTTTTCTTATTGGGTTGACAAGTTTACAACAATATGGAAATCATTCAAGACGAGCATTTTCACAAATTGTAAGAACTCTATGTTGAACTTGATGAACAATTGTCAGGTTAAGCATAGTCGAAACAGTCTCGTCCCACCATGACCCACCCAAATGGCTTGGTCGAAGTTCCATGCTCTAAAGTTATTGTAAAACCCAGAACCAAAGGCCTCCTAGAAGGAGCTTTACTTTTTCTGCATCATGACACTTCGTTATCTATACGAACTCTAAACCTGAAAAATCCCTAAAGTTCTCACCCTTTTCTTAAAAATCTAGCATACACATTAAACATCCTAGTTCAGTACCAAAGGGTGCTGATCACACAACTTATGCTCAAATATTTGAAAGTGAAACATCAAACTGCCAGACATCTCGTTCCTCTATAGTCTAATAAGAAACAAAATATGATATTAGCCATTGCCGTAGACGAATCTATATTCTATTGCTTGAAAGGAAATTATCATAACCATTGAACTGCAAACGTCACTGAGTATTTCTACAGAGACATCTATTTGATATAGATAACTGACATGTTTTAGTTGCTAATCATACACTGGTTATTTATGTATACAAGTGGTCTATCTGAAGACCCACAAACATGGAACAACCAACATAATATCGCCTCTTAATTATATCACTTATTCATGTTAAATAGATGTCTCCTTAAGATTATTGCAATTATCATAGAAATGATGACTTGCTCAATAGGGAGGATAACAAAACTGTATTTTTAAAATATATATATATAAAAATAAACCTTTCAAAATTAAAAGGATTAATAAATAAATTGACATTAAAATTCTCTATATATTGCTTGTGACTGTGAATTACAAAGCATATATCCAACTTCTCCAGACAAAATAGAACAGTTTACCATGCATAATTACAGAAATTGCCCACACAATAGCTTCCTTCTTTTCAAGTCAAAACTAGTTTATAATACCGATATGGAGTTTTTATATCCCCTATATGTGTTGTTAATTATGTGATATTGTATTTAAAAGTTCGTGTTTACACTTAATTTGGTGAATTGTAGGTTAAAATCTAAGAGAAAGTCAAGTTGGGACAAATTTGGATCAATTTAGCACGAATTACAAAGTTTGGGATCAAAATGAAAGAAGCAGAAAAGTGAAGGACAAAGTTGATGTATCTGGATGGCATGCTTGGCCATGCAGCCACATGCGGCAAAAGAAAATCTGGCGTGGGAGTGATGCGGCCGCGTGGCCTGTGCGGCTGAAATTAGAAAGGAACAAAGAATGTGCGGCTGTCTTAGAGAATTGATTTTGTAAAAAAGTGATTTTCTAAAGAATGTGTGATTGAAAAGTAAGAAAAATTTACAAATTCACATGCAAGATAATTTTACTAGATAAATGTGTGATTGAAAATAAAGAGAAAATTGATTTTTAAAAATCCAAATCAAATTGAGAAGACCAGCACTATAATCACAAAATGAAATGAACTGATATGCTGGTTCTTAAAAGTGAGCTAACTCAACGTTACTAACAAATCATTAAATTCGAGATCAACTCTTACCCTAATCATCTACATGGCAAGTTGATGCCAACTTTGACAAATATAATCTTGATTAACAAAATGACTACGAAAACTAGAACTAAAAAATGTTCTAAAGATTTTTCTTTTAATTAACTTGGGATTATCACAAAGTAAATTATTACTATATTCAAAGATTAGTGCAATAAAGATTCCTTCTAGTACACAACCCTAATCCAAAATCATATGCTTATTTCCACTTTTTGTCATATTGTCACCTTAGCAAGTCAAACTCAACTAAAAATTGATATTTACTTAACAATAGTGGCATAGACTCGAGAATACCCCCTCTTTTTTTTTTTTACTACACTAATAAATTACTTTTTCTGTCCAAAGAAAACATTATATTTATTTATATAAAAAATATTTTTTTCTCAAAAGCTAAATGACAAAAAGAGCATCGCAAGAAACATAAAGCTTCTTTGTCTTAAAGATTACTTTCTTACCAAATTAAAATTCTGCTAATTAATGTCAGCAAAATTCCATAAAATAAAACTATTTTATGAGGGTGAGAGGCTCATAATTGATTTTGTTGGTATTAATTAATTATATTGTTAGATTAGATTGTAATAAAATATAGAGTTCTTGGCATTAGTCGTAATATTTAATGTCTTTGTCCTTATTTCAATATATATTTATGTTTTTTGAATTAAACTTTGAGGACAATTACTGAAAGTTGGATGCGTGCATCTTTGTATTATTATTTATGTTTTATTTTATTATCATTGTACCCAGAAATTTATAGTATTATTATTATTATTATTATTATTAAATTGTAAATAAGTTGACTATGGACCGACAAATCTTCTTAGGATTCAATGTGATTTAGTGCACATGGGGGGGGGGGGTTTGATGATCATGAATGAGATCAATTTTAGACCGTTCAAAAATCTTGATTATGATTAATGTAACTATAATGGTGTTCACTTTCTTGCATGATTCGCAAATCCCACTTGGCTCGAGCGCTAAACGAAGAGAATTTCAACATTGTCATATAGTTCAAAGCCCTAGTCTCATATTTTAACCGTATTACCGTTAAATTATTTTTCTTTAATAAGAAAAAGAAAAACAAAGGAGTAAGATTATGAAATCACCTTATTTTGTGAAAATCACATTATTTTTCTACAATGTTTCTATGAAATTAGGAAACTTCAAGGGAACTAGAAATCAACATCATTTATGATGCATTCCTTCTAGAAGAGTAGACAGATCATCTCCATATATTTTGACAGTTTATTGAAGTCATTTTTCAATTACGCATGACCTGTTCTAACTATATTTGACTTGAAATGTTGAAACAATACTTTCTTTATAGAATTTTTAATCAATTCATTTTTTGTACTTCTCTTGCCTCGTCTTCTGTTGAATATTCATTTTCGTGCCACATCTCTACGCGCTAAACGATCACACGACTCTTCACGTGCAAATGACATTTGTTGGAATCTTCTACATCCGTTCCGAGAGTTTCTGTCAAAATTCAAATGAGAATGTCATATATACAAATTACGAGAGAAGTTCCATTCGATTTATATTTTCAGGGACCCAAAAAACGCACCCCCCCGGGGGGGGGGGGGTTGGAGGGAGGGAAGTTTCCCATCAAAGATATTGAACCGCCCTGCATGTGCATTACAGCTATTTTTATATGCACAATCTGATCTTGGACAGAACATATCCCTACTACTTAGAGTTGGGTGCAGGGGACACATACTAAAAGCACTCAGATTTTTGCATCATTTGAGGATACTATTACTACATGATAATTCCATGAATGAATGAATGGACGGAAATGCCACCGTCATCATGACGTGTTTATTGCGTTATACCAGAGACAACGAAAAAAAGCACGTTTTGCATGTATTGATCTCCAGTGGCTGAGCCACTTGGGGGCCTGTTGGGTTACTGGCCCCATTGAGGTGAAATGGATGCACATTGACAAGCGATGATTGATGCAATAACAAAGTTCAAACATAAGAGAAGTGGGAATCCTGAGGTAGTTGAGTAAGGCCTGTCTTTAATTATGAAAGCATATTTTATGCTTTCATTTTATGAACTGCAATTACATCAATCCTGACATCATCCCAACAACAATTAATTGACCTTTTGTACTTCAAATGCTATAATAATATTTCTCAGGATTTGAGGTTCCTTAGGAAATCAACTTGTCTGAAACAAAAAGAATCAAAAGAAAGTATAAAGAGAAACAAAGGCATAGCAGTAGTTTCAGCTCTTGTACCAACCTTCCCGAGCTCTTAAGGACAGAGTTATTCC
>CAVNYN010286183.1:0-18335 GCA_963692815.1 Nyctanthes arbor-tristis | reverse complement strand
TGCTCTTCCGAAAGGGAATGGTTTGAGTGTTGGGGGGAAAGATTAGGCTTGGGTTATATATATATTAGTCGGAATTGAGTTAGTTTTAATAAAATTTGAGTTCCGCCAATAACCTTGTGACACGTGGCGCAATATGGTACGCACACTTGGCGGAAATTTATTTGCGAAGTCCTTCTCCTTTTCATTACCTTTCAATTAAGTCACGGTACTTTAGTTTATGTCACTTGAGGACGAAATTCTTTCTCTATCGTCAATTGAATAACAATCTTTTAATTTTCTGAAATTCAAGAACACTTGTGGCATTTTAAATGCTTCATTGTTCAAATAACGTTTATATTATCAATACATTCTCAATAACCAGATTCTAATTTCAATTCATTGTCCAAGCATTAATCGTATAGGCGATAATCTGGCCATCTAATACCATCACAATTCTTGACAGTCTTGAAATCCTTCAATTGAATGACAACTATCCTTAAAATTTTACGGGGTGTTACACTCATCGCCTGGATTAGACAGAAATTTGCTTACCACACCAACTACGTGTACAATATCAGGACGAGTATAGATCATAGCATATATCAAACTACCAACAGCTGAAAAATAAAGAATAGCATCTATTTTTTTCTTCTCCTCATCAGTCGAAGGACTGGATTTCTTAGTTAGTTTGAAATGAGCCCCAAGGGGTGAGCTAATTGGCTGAGCCCATTTCATGCTGAACCTTTTAAGTACCCACTCAATATAATGCGCCTATGATAACCACAACTTCTTAGATTTTTTGACTCCAACAATCTCCATGCCCAAAATTTATTTAGCCAACCCCAAATTTTTCATATCAAAAGATTTGTACTAGGAATCCTTCAATTTTTGTACAAATCCTGTATTTTGGCCAACTATAAGCACATCATCAATATAAAGTACCAAAATAATGAATTTATCACATGGAAAAGATTTGAAGTAAACACAATAATCTACAGTAGTTCTTGTATATCCCTGGCTTGTCATGAAAGTGTCAAACTTTTTGTACCACTGTCTTGGTGCTTGCTTTAAGCCATACAAACTCTTCTTTAATTTGCATACATGGTGTTCTTTCTCCTTCTGTTCAAACCCTTCTGGTTGTACTATATAAATCTCTTCCCCCAAATCACCATGAAGAAAGGTAGTCTTCACATTAAGTTGTCCAATTTCTAAATTCAAACTGATTGCTAAACCCAAAAAAACTCTGATAGATGTCATCTTCACCATAGAAGAGAAAATCTCATCGAAATCAACACCGTGTTTTTGCCTGAAACCTTTTACCGCAAAACGAGCTTTATACTTCAACAAGTTACCATTGATATTTCTTTTGATTTTATACACCCATTTATTCTCCAAAACCTTCCTACCCTTAGGAAGATTTACCAACTCATAGGTGTCATTTTTCTTTAAAGAAGTCATCTCATTTACCATGACTTTCATCCAATAGGATTTATTTTTATGACTCTGAGCCTGTAAATAACTTTCTGGTTCTTCGTCCCCAGTGAGCAAAATATAATCATACTCAGGATACTTGGTAGATGGTATACACTCTCTTGTAGAACATTTTGATTCTCCAATTTCTCCTTCAACAGGGGTCTATTTCCCCTGATCAGTAATCTGCTCTCCCTAATCACTAGTCTGATCAACTAAAATATCATCAATTGTCTCATCAGTAGGAGCTATATGATTACCAGTACTAGGCTGAAATGTCAAAGAATTACTAGGTATGAGACCAGGAACAACTAAAGTCAACTCCTTAGGCTGCTTGACTTTATCAAAGTCCTCAATCGTCTGATCTGCATAAAACACTGCGTCTCTACTTCTTACAAGCTGCCTTTTCTTTGGATCCTAAAATTTATATCCAAACTGCTCATCACCATAGTCAGGTAAAACGCAAGGAGTATCTCTGTCATCAAACTTCAATATCTATTTCTTAGGCATGTGTATAAAGACTTTACACCCAAACATCTTCAGATGAAAATAGGAAACATCTTTACTTGTTCAAACTCTTTTGGGAATATCAGAATTCAAGAAAACTGAAGGAAGATCTATTAATCAGATAGCAAGTATTTAAAACTACTTCACCCTAAAATGTATTAGGAAATTTGGCTGTCTTCAACATACATCTGACTTTGTCAAGAATGATACGGTTTATTTTTTCTACCACACTATTATGTTGAGGAGTCCCTACTTCTGTAAACTTATGTTGAATCTCAAATTTTAAGCAATACTCTCTGAACCCATGTAAAGTGTGTTCCCTAATATTTTTTGTTCTGAGGCCTTTATAACATTTCCCTGTTTCTCGTTCTACTATGGTATAAAACTTCTTAAAACACTGGAGTATCTGATCTTTAGATTTCAGAAGATAAACCCATAATTTTCTAGAAGTATAAACAACAAATGCAACAAAATAGTTGTTTCCATCTAAAGGTGCTACATCACGAGAAGAGCCCACCTCATAATGCACAAGATCTAAAATATTCTTTTTTCTTTTAAATGTGCCAGAAAATGGGACTCTAGTTCGCTTACCGAATAAGCAGTTATCACATCGAATTGGGGACGTTCCATTGTCTAAGGAAATAATTGTCTTCTTAGCCAAAACATGTAAATCTTTTTCACTCATGTGACCAAGCGTTCTGTGCCATTAATCAGGAGTAGGATCTTCAATTGTATTTATCTGAGTCTTACAAGTCTTTACATAAGTCTTGTATTTCATGTAGCAAAGCTTTCTACTAGCGACAACTATTGATCCCTTTGATAACCTCCACTTCTGGTCATAAAAAGTACTGAAATGCCCTATTCGGTCGAGAGTATTTATTGGAAGCTGATTAAAACGCATGTCAGAAATATGCCTTACATCCTTCAGAATTAGGATGCACCCCATATTTGTCTTCAAGTGAATGTCACCAATCCCTATGATTTCAGAATGTGATATTCGATTGGTCAAAATCAACTGATCTATAAGTAGCGAACAACTCAATGTTTCTACAAACATGGTATGAGGCACCACTATCAACATGCCACTCAGTGAGAGGGTCTCCAATATATAGGTATTGACCCACTCTGCAACAGAGTATATCACTGGTCACCATACTTACAGTATTTTTATCCACTTTCTTTTGATTGTTACTCTCTTTCTGCTCTCTCAACCAAATCCTACAATTTCTTTTATAATGACCCCCATGTCGCAGTGATAACAAGTCTTCTTATCTTTTGACTTTGACTTACCTCTAGACTTGTTGTGACGCCTTTCCCTTTTTGTTCTTGCTTTTACCTCTGTGATCATCTAAAATAAGAGCCAATATATTATCTGAACCCATATGCAGACCTAAAGATTTCCTTCTAATTTCCTCATTCTCCATACTATTCTTCACATAATCCATAGACAACACACCATCTGAAGAAGAGTTACTAATAATGACAACAAAAGTCTTCCAATTGGCTAGTAAAGAACTTAAAAGCAGTAATGCTTTCAATTCATCTTCTAGAGTCATTCCCATTGTTAAAAGTTGATTCACAATATTCTGAAAATTATTCAAGTACTCTGTCACGCTCGTACCTTCCTCATATTTCATATTGACCAAGTCTCTGATGAGAAAGGACTTTCTGACTGCATTTTTCTTCTTAAACATAGACTCTAATTTAGTCCACAATTTATTTACATCTGTCTCTTGTGCCATATGATGAAAAATACTATTGTCCACCCACTACCTTATCGTCCCAATAGTTTTCCTGTGTAGTTTCTGCCAATCCTTATCTTCCATATCTTCTGGTTTGGAATTATCACCATCAATAGGATTTGCAATAAAAATATCCTCCATCCTAGGTTTCCATGTCACCCAATTATGATTAGTAAGCCTAATCATAGCACTATCAACTGGGTCATCTATTTTAATCCACACAATTGAACCTGGCTCTGATACTATTGTTGGGAATTTAATCAATTTCTCTAAACTCGTGTGATTTAAATAAGCAATCACTATATCAAATAATAATATACGTGTGGAAACTTAAATAATACTAGGAATTATTTTATGTCGTAAAACCCTCCAATGAGAAGGAAAAATCGACGGAGTAAACCGATAACTCCATTATCACTAAATAATAACGGGAATACAATATTTAACTTCTCAAGATTCTTGCCCTAAATCAAGAGGTAACTATACACTATCACAATCACGCAAACTGTCAATAATAATATTCTTGGCACTATGAATACTCATCTAATAAAAGATAGAATCTAAATAATCAACAATAAAAGATAAAGAAAAAAATCACCTAACCTATTCTAAGAATCAACTTGAAGAAAACCACCGTGAAAAAGATGAATATCAAGTCAAAACTTTGTTCCAAGCAAACAATACAGGGCTGAATTTTCTCTCGAAAAATTCCCCTGTTTTCGCGTGAATTTCCATGCATGAATGTTGTTTGTTTCTCTGTTTTCGTGTGTATTTCCTGCGCCAAAGACCAATTGATATATACAACTCCAACTTGTCGCTCTTCCGATCTGTAGCTAAGTCATTACTAATCTTGTAAGTTAATTAACAATTAATCAAATCGCATCATTCATCCTCCAACTTTTGACTTATATTTAAATTGGATATTTATCATGGGCTAGACCCTTTTTAAGCCCAACAGAAATTGGAGAACATAATCGATGGTAAATCGGGTTTGCTGCATCATTACTTCAAGTCTGCAAACTAAACTTCTTTGCAATATATAACGAAAAATTATGCAATTTAAGGTTTTATCGTGCAGATTTCTTCGAAAAATCTTGGAATAGTAACTCAATTATAGTTCATTAGGGTCCAATTGCGTAGATCAGAAGAAAAATTTGACAGCTCAAAAAGAAAAAAATAAAAGGTTCCTTGAAGTGTAATGCTATTTAGCACCACTGGTACTTGGCAACATATCAAGGTGGCACTAAATGATAGATTGAATTAAATGAATCATTTATTTATTCATTTAATTCTACTTATCATTTAATGACACATTAGATGCCACATAGACTGGTGTAAAGCATCACTGATGCTACATAGCATTATTCTTCCTTGAATAATACCTTTGTCTCCATCTGTTGAAAATAGTAATCCACCGGAGAAAAAGAAAGGAACACCGTCGAAGCTTGATCAATGACAGAGAAAATTTGATCTAGAATGAGAGCATACAGAGGAGGTGAGGACTCCGATACAGAAAAATAAGAATGGCCCAAAAAATTGAGAAATTTTCTAGTAGAAAGCCCACAAAAAAAAAAAAAAAAAAAAAAGAAGAGCACAAGACGACAAAATATGTGGACAACGATAGGACCAATCTCTCACTCTTATTATATAGTAGGATTTCTGCCTATTGACGAAATACTACGTAGATTCTTTGGAATTCAAAAATCAAATCATTTTTTCCTTACAAATTTGAGTGCAATTTTTTTTTTTTTTTTTTTTTTTTGGGGAGGGGGAAAGAGCCTATATTCTTTTTAGGTTTTTGCTTTCTAAAATTTCATTTGCATTTTGAGTGTACTCTTAAAAAAGAATTGATTTGTCTTTCTATTTGATGAGAATCAACAAACAACCCCTAGTTTTAATCTATTTAGACTCTCAAGAAAGTGAAAAACAAGGCAAAACTATCAGGACTTTGAAATATATGCCTCACAAATTGTTCCACGAGCACAAATTATATGACCCGTCACAAGAATTAAAGCTCTAAAAATTCTTGCTAAGAGACGTAGATTCAAATCACCATGAATATACGATTTAAAATAAGAGAAATCTCTCTTTTTGAAATAAGTTCACTACGTGTCATAAACTGAGTCTTTCTATTAAACCAGATATGGAGCCAGATCTGGGGATGTGGCGCTGAATCAGCGCCACATATGCACTAAGGGGAACCAGATTAGAAAAAAAATTTCAATTCCCCCATTACGAAAAGTATATGGGGCCCACAAACTAAACAGAAAAAACCCAACCCATCTCTTATCCTTTCTGATTCCCTTCTCCATATCTTCCCCCCATCTCTGATCTTTTTGAAAACCCCAACTGTGAACCCTCACCCCACAAATCGACCGTGTAAAAGCACTCACCAGAGGAGCCTATCCGATGATAACAAAGCCCAAGTGCAGCTCTCTTTTCTCTAACGGAACTACACCAACAAAGTCAAAGAGATCTGCAAGGAGTATATCAAGGAAATAGAGAGAGGCGGAGGCTCTAAAAATTGGGCAAAAACGAGGCTAAAAAAGAGGCATAGAGAATCGCAAATGAGGAGAGGGAAGCATGCTGAAGAAGAAGGCAGAGGCTATTGAGAAGCAGGCAGATGAAGAAGATTCCGATGAGCTCTGGAATGTGAAATTTGCTTTTTTACTTTTCCTCTTTTCCCTCGTTTTGGACATGAATATGATTTATTATTTTCCAGGGGGATTTTTATCTGTATTGTTGTTGTTGAATTGAATTGCAAGATTTTCCCCTGTCAAGTATACACTATACAGCAAAACGTCCGGCGGTTTCTGTGACCACCGATTGAATTTGGGCGAGGTTCAAATTTGCTGGGGAGGGGGTTCACTGTGCAACTTCACTGGTTTGGGTGCTGGGGGAGAGACAGACGCTGACTGAATTTTGAAACAAGGGGCTTTGGGGGGGGGGGGTTTGCTTTATTGGAGATGGTGGCGCTGTGGTGCTGATTGTATGCCATGTATGGAGATCTAATAGGTAGGAACTAGGTCTGTTTTGGTAGAAAAACTTGTCATAAGCCCTACCAATATGTTCTAAATTTCAATGGAATGGTTTAAATAGATGATGAAGTCTAACCTAAATTAGAGGATATATTGAACAATTAATTGGAAAATAAGAAAACTAAAAAATATATATCTTTTTGTAAGCAACCAAATTTCCACGTGAATCCTCAATTTTTATGCCATAAAGCTCTGAAATTGCAATTTAGTCCCTGTCTTTTTGCGATCTTTCCCACTTCAGACCTCTTCATTTTGGGCTTTCCATTTCGGACCACCGAGCCTTTTAATTGTGTAATTTGCTCCCAATCCTTCCATTCGCTTTCTCCTTTTGACCTGCTTTGAATTTCCTTTTATGCGAATTGGACCACCTAATAGTTTCAAGATTGTTCCTCTTGGCCCTTGTATTTTTCATCATATCGCCATTTGTGTTTTAGTTTTTTATACTGAAAACAACAAAATATTCTCCTATTAGGAAAATTTCCAAGCTTCAATTCTTACATAAAGTTCCTCTTTGGACAATTCTTTTGAGTTTTCTTCACAAAATTTTCAGTGCTATTGAAAACTAAAAATGAAAATACAACCTAAAAGGGTAAGGGGAACCATCCTTTATGTGAAAATATTCTAACGTCAGATGAATGACGTTATATGGTACTATATACATAGTGCTAAATCGGGACTAGTCCTTTTATGTTCTCAAAATTTTATTTATTTTTTATTTTTTATATTTTATGTTTGTAAACAAATATGGGCTCAATATCTTTCAAACACATATAGTTCATTCTTTCATACACATATAGTTCATTCTTGCTTTCTATCTCTTATCGTATGACACGTTATATGGTGTCCATTAGACTCCATCTTATGATGTCCAATGAATTATGTGGCAAGCTCTCATTGGACACATTGAGAGATAAGTCTTCCGATGTGTCCAATGAGAGCCTACCACGTAATCCATTAGAACCAATAAAATGATGTTCAATGGACATTATAGAAACACCATATCATTTATATTTTGTTACATACTAGTTACTGCCAATTTTTTCCCTCATATTTTTGATAAATTATACCAGAAGCCACATTCACAAGGTGACAATGTTATTGCTTAATAATTCCATTTTGTGGTGGAATATCCATAGAGAGTCTCTTTCCAAAACCTTTCGGAGGTTCTGTAACAAAACCTCTAAGAAGTTTTTGAAATTTTCTTATCTATAGAAGTTGCTTGTAAAATTATTCCTTTCTTGGAGTAAAAAGCGTATATTGAGTTATTGACTTTTATCATTTTGTACAGATTTAAGGAAAAAAATCCAACAAACTCAACAAAATGACCTTAATACGTTATGCATTAAATGTATTCGAGCATATCCTTATAACCATAAAAAATTCTGACCTGATACATTGGGCGATAACAAGCAAATTTCATGGAAAATTGTGTCTTTATCCTCGCGATATCCTGTAAAAATTGAAAAGCATCAATGGATGATATAGATCAAAATGATCGTTTTTGCCAAATGTTTGGTGAGATTTATGCCGCCATACACATATGTGACGAGAGATTATTGAGAACTTACGTATAGATTTCACTCTCCATCTACACGTTTCTGATCATGAATCTCCCGCCACATAGATGTCTGGTGGCATAACCCGCCAGACGCGTGGCTGCATAATGTAGGAGATCAAGACTAATAATGATATAGGTAAAATATAACAAAAGGAACAATGAATTAAAACAATTATAGTGTTATTATTGTATTATTATGTATAATGGAGATACCGACACCAAAATGGTTTTCTTTCTATTTGTATGGTCTAATTAATTATTTTGGATTCATTACACATTATTCTCTGTACTGAGTATTTCTGTACTTATTCTAGATCTTTCTGATGTAGGACAGGAAAATAATTTCATTAGTATTAGAATTTAGGTTTTGTTTTTGGTTTTATTTTAGTAGGATTTTAGTTAGTTTCCTTATTTTGGTAGGATTTTAGTTTCCTTTTCAATGTTTCACTTGTTTTCCAAAGACAAACATGTCTATAAAGGAGACTCTATGTACAGTTTTAATTAATTCAGTTATTCAATTATTAATAAAATTATTGAGTTTTACACAATTTCTTAGTGCATTCTAAAACTTGCTTAGTGGATTCCAAGTTTTTCTTATTTGCAAGGTTTCCTTGGAAATCTTGTTGCTTCCGTACTGCATCACTTTCCGAGACGGCAAAGACAAATAGATTAAAAGGTGTTGTAAAAAATTAAATAAAATAAAACTTAGAAAATTTGGCTACCTATTTGGTAAAATAAAAAAGTTACTAGGAGTTCTCCAACATATACATATCTAAGCGAATTCAAAGGACTACCACAAACTTGTTAATGTGCTCTTTCCACATCCATGCTTAGAGAAAGAGTGGAGAGAGAGAGAATGTGTGTGAAGACATTGTCAACATATCTTACATTTTACCATTTGTCAAAAATTTGGAAGTATTCTTTTCAAGTTTTTGTGTCCCTTTTGCATGCCCGCAAGATTTCATTTCATTTCTCTCTAAAGAATCCTTTGATCCTCATTTCTAGGAGTTCCCTCGACTGGGCGCGCACCCGCAAGTGCGCGCACCACCACCACCACCACCACCGTGCTATGCCACGATGGCTTACGTAAACGTAAACGCCACCACCAGTGACGTCACCCACCCTCCTCTCGCGCTTGTACTCTTCATCATCTTCCTACATGTCGCGGCCTCTTCGAGCATGTCCGATGCCGAAATCCTTTCCAAGTTCAAGCAATCCCTTAAGATCAATAATGGTGCATTGTCCAATTGGGATGTCAACAAGCCACCATGCAATGGGGACAAGCAGAATTGGGAAGGTGTTCTTTGTGACAATGGGGCTGTTTGGGGACTCAAGCTTGAGAACATGGGATTAAATGGTGTCATCGATGTCGACTCGCTATCGAGATTAACCAATCTGAGGGCTATTAGCTTGATGAACAATGATTTTGATGGGTCATTGCCAAATATGACTAAATTGGGTGCCCTGAAAACTCTGTATTTATCCAACAACAAGTTCTCAGGGGAAATTCCTGAAACAATGTTTGATGCAACATTGTCCCTTAAGAAAGTTCATTTGGCACAAAGAACACCTTCCCAATTCTGCTAAGTTGTCCGGACCGATTCCGTTTTCTCTTACCACATTGCCTAAGTTGATAGAACTGATGCTTGAAAACAATCAGTTTGAAGGCTTAATACCTGAATTTCATCAGGAGAAGCTGAAATTTTTCAATGTATCAAACAATCAATTGGAGGGTCAAATTCCCAGTGGCCTGAGTCAGATGAATTCTACTGTTTTTTCTGGTTAGTTTATACATAATAATTCCTTTTTCATTTTCTAATGTATGGCAAGGTAACATTTTATCTTGAGTTTAAGATATGTTAATTTCTAGTACTCCTAGTGTACCGAGTTTGAGTTCAGTACTCTTAACATTCACTAACTGGTCATCAACAGGTAATGAAGGTCTTTGTGGAGTGCCGTTGGAGCCCTGTTCTTCTCCACCAAAACTCTCTGTTGGCACAATAATCGTTGTTGCCCTAGTCGTGGCTTTAGCAATCGCAGCGCTAATTGCAGTCGTCGTAATTCTTTCCCGGGGTGAACAAAAAACCCAACTAGGAGAAGCCGCTACTTCTCCAGGCCAAAGGAAAGTAACCTCAGCTACTAACTTAGATAAAATGGAACAGGGGACACTATCACAAGAAGGAAACTCCACACATAGTAGGAAATCTGATCAAGGTGTGAAGCTTACTTTCCTAATTGATAGGGGGCATTTCGACATGTCGGATCTGCTAAAAGCCTCGGCCGAGGTATTGGGCAGCGGAGTTTTTGGGTCTTCTTTCAAAGCTGCTCTTAATGCTGGGCAGGTTATGGTTGTGAAAAGATATAGGCATATGAATAATGTGGGAAAAACTGATTTTCTTGAGCATATGAGAAGGTTAGGCAGGTTGAGCCACCACAACTTGCTTCCTCTTGTGGCTTTTTATTACAGGAAAGAGGAGAAGCTGTTAGTTTTCGATTATATTGAAAATTTGAGCCTGGCCTCCCATCTCCATGGTATTCTTTCAATTCTTATCATTATTACAAAAATTCTAAGGAAACATAATTGGGTTCCGTCATGGAACCAGCAAATGATATGGCCCAATAAAAAAAAAAAAAAAAAAAAAGAAGTATCTTGTGAGCGTTCAATTTTGCCCCATCATGATACCGGTTCTATAATAGAGCCAGATTATGATTCTATAGAGAGACTTGATCACCGTTATTACTGTTAGTTTAATTGATCCTTTTTTCGAGTTATAATTCATGAATGCACCTAACTGAGCTCTTCTTCTAGGTAATCGAACTGAGGGAAATCCACGCCTCGACTGGTCGACACGGTTGAAGATTATCAAAGGAGTATCCAGAGGACTTCTATACCTCTACAATGAGCTCCCAAGCCTAATGGCGCCACATGGTCACCTAAAGTCCTCAAATGTGCTTCTTGACAAATCCTACAATCCCATTCTATCAGACTATGCATTGATTCCAATAGTCAATCAAGAACAAGTACAAGAACACATGATAGCATATAAGTCACCCGAGTTCAAGCAGGGTGGACGAATCATGAGGAAAACCGACGTCTGGAGCCTGGGAATACTGATACTCGAGATCATGACAGGAAAAATCCCATCAAACTTTTTGCAGCAAGGTAAGGAAGACGAGACGGATTTGGTAACTTGGGTCGAATCTCAGGTGGTTGGAGATGTAGTTGCAGAGGTGCTTGATAAAGAAATAAGAGGAAGCAGAAACAATGAAGGTGAAATGTTGAAACTATTGAAAATAGGATTGAATTGTTGTGAAGTGGATGTGGATAAGAGGTGGGATATAAAAGAGGTGGTTGATAAGATAGAGGAAATTAAGGAGAAGGATTTGGATGATGATTTTTATTCTTCATGCACAAGTGAAGGGGATGACATGAGGTCTTCAAGAGGATTGTCTGATGATTTCTTGTTCAACAATTAATACTGATTGAGGTTAAGTAGGAAATGCTTTCTACTTTTGTTTTCTTTATTATTATTATTATTATTATTATTATTATTATTATTATTATTATTATTATTATTATTATTATTATTATTATTATTATTATTATCATGTGATATTTTTCATGGAAATGTAAACTATGCTTAGATAAATTTCTTGATTGTATTGCTGATAGTCGAACTAAAATGTTTCTTTGTTATAGTTCTCCTCGATGAAAGCCCTGGTGGAGAACTTGTTAAAAGTTATTATTGAGTTATTAACAAAGTCTATAAATAGATGTATGATTAGTTCTTTGATCCAAGAGATGAAAAATAATGAAAATGTTCATGATATATAAACTTGGTATTAAAACATGGTATATCCTAGTTTTCCTTTTGTAACTTTAATTCGTTGGAACATTAAAAATCTTGTGCTTGCGTTTATCATCCACACCATAGATTTTTCTTTTTTTTTAAATACTTTTCATTCTAGAAGGATGTTGTATAAGCCTTTAGTATAAACTTTAGTATTCGGTTTTTGGGTTACTTGATGCACAGCGCAAATAACTAGTACCGGTTGTGTGACTTATACCGCTTGAGGCGAACCTGCTAATTAAATACCCTTGGTAATGGTTGCCCAGTAAGGGATTTTTCCCCCACGTCGGGCTAATTAACAAGACAAAAAATAAAATTTTTTATTTATTTTAATTGTATCTACAATATTTGTATTACTTGTAAATAAATTACGAGGTAACAAAAGTTTCAAATAACCACCCGATCGACAGCAAAAGATATCAAATAAACCTTAATTAAAAACCACCATGGGCTTATGCATGCCTCCTTTGCCTCATCGCAAAAGCTGCCCTACAAAACGACATTCTTCTTTATATGCCCTGAAGCCGATGCCCATACTTGTATATGATGAAGTACATCACTGTATGTGCTGGAATTTTGTAGTAACTTAAAATTATGAACTAGATTCAAAGGCACTCTCTATTTACCACCCTCACCAAAACTCACGTGGATGGAGAAAACAAATAAAGCTCCAAGATGCCAGGAACCTTGTTGATTTGTTTTGTGTTAAGTTCTTAGTGAGAATACTACAACAAAGATATTCGTCTGAAATCCTATTAGAATATTTAACGACATTCTTGTGAAATATAAGACTGTTCGTTTTCAAGATTATCTCTATAGGTTTTCAGTAATATTATTACATGCCAAACACGTATACAAGCCCCCGTTAGCAATCTATTTCGGTTTTCCATTAGTCCATGTTATCTTATCGAAATATAAAATAGGTTTTGTAAGTATGAGAAATGAAAATTTGTGTAGTACATGGTTGTCTCATGTAAGTATGATTCATTTGACCAAATAATATTTTTAAAACAAAATCAATTTGTTAGGAGAGGCTAGAGTTTATGTATTTTGCAGTAAAAGCATGTGATAGAAACTTCTAAATTATGAGAGTCTCCTAAAAGTCAAAGTGAACCAAATGAACAAAAGATTCGGAGAGAAGGGAGGATGAATTTTAGGCAGGTGATTTGGCATATTCAATGAGTGGTAAAGGCAAGAATGCAGCAAATCTATAAAAACATAATAATAAATAGATAAATATATTCCATTTCTCAAAAGAAAAAGAATAAAAGAGAATCTGCCAAACCTCCAACCCAGAAGCCATAAGAGAGATTCTTCCCCTGCAACATCCAATGTTGTAGGAGGAGAGGATAAATCACATTGTCTTGTAAAGAATCAATCTGTAGGGCGGTCTGGTTTGGTTTGGTTTACGAAAATGACAGGCCAAAGAGGGGACGGAGACAAAAGCAAAGAGATGGTAGCTGTGGCGATCGACAAGGACAAATGGAGCCAAGCTGCATTGAGATGGGCCTGTGATCATCTTCTTGGCAAAGGCAAACGGGTCACCCTCATTCATGTCAAATAAGATCGGATGTATGTTTTTCTTTCGTCCAATCTTCTTTGTGAGGAAATTAATTAATATAAAGAAAAAGGAAACAGAGTAAAATTTTCAAAATAATAATGTTTTCCATTCCGCGAGATGTAAGATCATGGTGGTCAATATGAATAAGCATGTATTGTGTGTGTATAACAATTATAATCGTTATTCTAAAGATGTCTAATGCATATTATAAGCATCTATTCCAGATGAAATTAATTATTATCAATTAATAGTTAAAAGAAAATACAGAGAATGAAAAATAAAGTAAAATCTCAGCTACTTATATAATTTCTCCCTCCAACTCTCTTACTACATATGTATTTATTTATTCGTTGATGATCCAGCGGCAGGAAGTATTTTTGCTTTATCTGAGAACAATGATGGAAAATCATATAAAGCCTGCCAAATTGATAGTCAAGCAAAGGAGTTATTGCTTCCCTTCCGTTGCTTCTGCACCCGCAAGGATGTAAGATCTATTGACATCTTGATTGAAATTCTAATCTTTAGTTTTTTGTCAACAAAAGATTGCCCTTCCATTTATTTGATAAAAAAAGAATGGCTTTTTAATTTAAAATTACTCTACATGCATCACCCGTTTAGCTTATAATAAATGTCATTCACTTGTTTAATTACGATGACTGGACAAGTCTTTTTTTAAAATTTTCAACAGATAAAAGTTAGTGATCAGACGTGTGCTCTTCCGATCTGTCTTGCTTGAAGACACTGATATAGCAAGAGCCATCTGTGAGTATGTCAGACACAACTTAGTCGACAATTTGGTGGTCGGTGCTGCTCCAAAGGCAGGTTTAGTAAGGTAATTTACGCGCAGTAATTTCAAGCTTATTAGCACTGTCATCATCAATCAAAAATGGCAAAATTCCTTACAAATTTCTAGACAGCAGATTCAAGGCTGCAGATGTTGCAACCAATATTTCCAAGTTGGCACCAGAGTTTTGCAATCTTTATGTCATCTCTAAAGGGAAACTATCATTTGCCAGAGCTGCCTCTACTACAGTTATTAATCAACCTCCTCGTCCATTAATGCAGAACCAAACAAACCCTCCTCCCAGTTCAACTGATGCTAACATCAGACAAGGAATTCAACGTGAGATGTTTCTATAATTCCACTTTTTCCATTTATTTTCTAACTTTCATCTGTTAGAGAGAACTAAGTTTCTAAATCTCAACAGGTTCTTCTACGGATAGGCTGGCATTCGAACCTAGATTCTCGACTGATGAAACAGATTCAATAAGGTAAGCCACTGGTACATGTATACTATCTATAGGAAGTAGAACCCCAGTTGTTGCAGGGATAATATATTCTCCGAAAGTAAAATAGCTGGAGCATAAGCTAAAATTTTAAATAATAATTGAATGATAATCAAAACTATAATGCACAATTACTCTTACCAGGGCAGCTTGTCCATGCCCAACACATGTTTAATCATGTCAACTCAGATACTCCTTCAAGTCTTATAAGCATGCTAAAGAGCCCTCATGACTTGTGTCAAACTCTCCATTTCTGAGGGATCACCTGTATTCGACAAATTGGTACTAGATAAGGATATGTGAACCTTACTGGATTCTTTAAATTGAAAGGAGATTCTTTATATAATCCAAATCAAAAGATATTGATGCAAATAACTCCCCCTCCCACCACCCAAAAGCATCTAAAATTATCAATTTACGTTTCCGAAGTAATTCAAAATTTGTAGGACCTATTCATGTACTCTTTTCTAAGCATCATCTCTATCTCCTATATTTGTGAGTTAGGGGGGCGGGGATGACCTTTCTCGTCTCTCCTAGATTTGTAACTGCACCCAACCCAAGCACTGTACCTCACAACCTTATATTTCAACTTCTTTTTAAGTGAGTCATATTTCTATCCTCAACAGCCAGAATTTATCCCTTTAGAATTCTGTAAGACACTATAGCACCATTCTAATTTATGCCGCAAGTCTCCTTATCATAATTCTTTCTGGACTTCTCTAAAAAGTATCAGCAAGTTCTCTTCAAGAATGAGTCTAGTTAGGTTTCTTCAAAAAGCTTCGTATACTTCTAGGTTATTTTTTGAATTTCTAGCAAGCCCATCTAAACATGATAGACAAAAATAAACAAAATATTTGTTTTTCGGTTAAAGAAACTACATATAATGATGAAACTCATAAACATGGCTACTTACACTGTTACGCAGGTCTCCATTTACTAGAGGCAAATATTCAAATATGTCATGTGGAGAATTCACAATTTCAGACTCTGATATATCATTCGTAAGCTCAGGCAGACCAAGCACTGATCGTATGATCTCGTCCCTTGATAACCAAGATATACACTTTGGTTCCCGTCTGTCCAGCGGCTCCTACAAAGACAATGGATCAAGTTTTGGATCTCAACTCTCTGGAGCTACGTCGTCTGATGGAAACAGTTTTGGAATATTCTCTTCCAGCTCGGAAAGTGGAAACTTTTCATCGCCAGGATCCCAAAGTCTGGTAAGCACATAAAGAACCCATCAGAAGATTTTCAAACTTCAGATAATACGAAACAATAATCTGAAGTCTAAAGATAAAGCACAAGTTCCGCTTCAAATTCACACATCAATGAGTTGACAAGTGCATCACTGATTTCTAGCTAAATTCTAAATCCTAGAATAAATGCACAAGCTCTATCATCCCAACAGCCTAAGCTTTCCCCGGAAATTGAATGATTTGGAAATTGAAGTGCTTCAAATTAACCATTAGATTTAGCAAATATACAACAATTTAACTTTGTAGAGATTTCTTGTAAAATACCTCCTCAATATATTACATACAACCACGTTACCCATTCAGAGCACTCACAAGAAAGTACATGCAAAACATTTGCAGGATGATATAGAAGCGGAAATGAGAAGGCTTAAGCTGGAGCTCAAACAAACAATGGACATGTACAGCTCAGCCTGCAAGGAAGCACTCACAGCAAAACAGAAAGTAATGATTTGAAGCTTTTAGCATTCAACTTCTAACAAGATGTTTCAATAATGAAATACTGAAAAGACTACACCAGAAATTCATCAAACCTATTGATCATATGTTGAATATAAACACAAGAATTTGATTTCGTAGGCAAAGGAACTTCACCACTGGAAAGCAGAGGAGCAACGGAGACTAGACCAAGTGAGACTAGCTGAGGAAGAAGCATTAGCAGTTGTAGAGAACGAAAAAGCAAAATGCAGGGCAGCTATTGAGAAAGCTGAAGCAGCTCAGAGGATAGCTGAACTTGAAGCGCAGAAAAGAATCGACGTTGAGATGAAAGCACTCAAAGAAGCAGAGGAAAAGAATAAGGTGCTGGATAAGCTAGCACAAAGCGATGTCAGATACCGCAGATACTCGATAGAGGAGATTGAAGCTGCAACTGAAAACTTTTCAGAATCTCGAAAGATTGGGGAAGGTGGATACGGGCCAGTCTACAAATGTTACCTAGACCACACACAAGTTGCAGTTAAAGTTCTTCGTCCTGATGCAGCTCAAGGCAAATCTCAGTTTCAGCAAGAGGTATGACCCCCCACCCACAACACCCACACAGAAAATGATGATGATGATGATGATGATGATGATGATAATAATAATAATAATAATAAAGATCGTTAATAAATCAATTTAATTAGGAAATCAAAATCCCTATTGTTCAAAACTACATTGGCAATGTAAGGTAAAAGGGTGACAACATAGGTTTACAAATTACATAATATATCTCATAGATTTCCATTTTCTTGTTCCGTACACCGAAATTAAGATAAACTGACAGAAGTAGAAGCCCATATTCTTTGTGTAACTGAACTAGACAAATTTCAGGTCACTTGCAAGAACATCAGGGAAAGTTAGTCTCTGTGCACTGAGAATAGATTCAAAAGCAAATACGATATGAGCATTTTGCTGCCTAGTATATTGCTTGTAACTCCCACGACGCTCTTCCGAACTCCCATATTTCTGGGCAATGTGATGCAGATTGAAGTTCTTAGTTGCGTTCGTCATCCCAACATGGTTCTCCTCCTAGGAGCATGCCCTGAGTACGGCTGCCTAGTCTATGAACACATGGGCAACGGAAGCTTAGAAGATCGTCTTTTTCGGCGAGGAAACACTCCATTACTGCCTTGGCAACTCAGGTTTCGAATAGCTGCAGAAATAGGCACTGGTCTCCTTTTCCTCCACCAGGCAAAGCCAGAACCCCTAGTACACAGAGACCTCAAACCAGGCAATATTTTGCTTGACCGCAACTTTGTAAGCAAGATTAGTGATGTTGGCTTAGCTAGGCTTGTCCCTCCCTCCGTTGCTGACTCTGTTACACAATACCATATGACATCAGCCGCTGGAACTTTCTGCTACATAGACCCCGAATATCAGCAAACTGGCATGCTTGGTGTAAAGTCTGATATTTACTCACTTGGCGTTATGCTTCTTCAAATCATAACAGCCAAAACCCCAATGGGTCTAACTCATCAAGTTGAGAGGGCCATTGAGAAGGGAACTTTCATTGAGATGCTCGACCCAGAAGTCATGGACTGGCCAGTAGAAGAAACCTTGAAATATGCCAAGCTAGCACTCAGGTGCACAGAACTGAGGCGTAAAGACAGAC
>CAVNYN010286182.1:0-14072 GCA_963692815.1 Nyctanthes arbor-tristis | reverse complement strand
CACGACGCTCTTCCGATCTTGTGATCATAACTGATTCACTGTGTTTTTTTATTCTTCTTTTGTGTGTGTGGTAGTAGTAGTCGTAGGCTTGCCCCAAAAGAGTTTTTGGTTGTAATGTCTGCAGTAAATGCTTTCCAATGTCTATTGCTAAATCTGATATGAGATCGGAAGAGCACACGTAAAGCCAAACATGGTTGGATGACATTTTTATATGAGTATCAAGAACAGAGAAAGAAAAAAGATAGTCCAGAAGTAGGATTCCCCTAGTTGATGCTGTATTTTCATAATTTCGGGTGTAACATGCCTAATTGTAAACATAATGTGGCTGTGATACTGCAGATTTTCCTTGAATTTTTTTTGATTAAGGATCGTGTTACCTCTTTATTGTGTGTCTAAGCAAGTAATTTATAATTTCCCTTTGTTGCCAATTTATCAAGTTTGACATTGTGTACGATTTTGACATTATTTTTATGTTTATTAGTGTCTGAATTTACTTGCTTTCACGTTATTTTCCTTCTTACTTGCAGAAGAAGGCTGCCTACAAGCCCTTTAGAGGGCAGAGCGTGACCTTAATATTGTTGTCTCACTACAGTCATGGCTTGTTTGGGGGAAGCCTTGCTACCGGCTGCCATGCCCATTGGCCCAGTGACTTCTCAACACTTGATTTGAACAATGACCCTCCGGTCCAGCATACAAACAATTTACGGGACTCCATTCCTGATAACAATAAGGGAACCAGCTCAAGTAATGGCCCCGGCTCAGGCACACGGGAGAAAGCAACCATTGGCAGCGGTGCACATCCGGCAATAAGAGGAAATCATCTTCCACAGTGCAATTGGAACCAACCTGCCTGCCGCCGCAGGCAGCGTAAGAGGGGCAAGAAGCCGACAATGGTTGAAGATATCGTGCTACAGGGCGTGAAAGGCATGTGGATCCAAGACTATGGCCAACCAGCGACAGTCTGTAGATGCATGACTGAACTGAACAAGCTCTATGAAAATCATAAGGATGTCTACATGGTTGGAGTTGAGCTACTGTGAGATCCTGTTAATAGGGAGATTTTTGACAACTTATAGACAAAGATTGCCAGGTCAAATGGCTCCGAATGAAGAAGGCAGAACGGCAAGCTCTTCAACATGGGAAATCCGAGCCTACCATGCCATAAACCATCCAACGGTTGCCATCCCCCCTCCGATCATGGCCAATTTTCCACCCTACCGGTTAATTGCACGGCTTATACTGTATTAAGATCCATAGGCTTGAAACTATAGATTTATGTTGCCTTGTGTTTGTATGATATTAACCGCTAAGCTTTATTACTATTATTATAGTGTGGTATTGTTAGGGACTTGGCCTCCAGTAGGGAACGCCCTACTGTATGGTCATTCGACCTGCCTCGGCATACAGTTTCCCTTTAAGCATTCCGTACAACTAATGTTCATCGTTAACTTCTTGTATTTTTAGTAGTTCAACGTTTTTGATATGTGTCCGCTTTGGTTAATATGAACGGCCGAAGAGGGAAAAAAAACTAGCTAGCCGGGTGCGCCCGCACCGGGGCTTGGAATCTGAGAAGGAGAACTATTATTTCTAATTATTATTATTATTATTATTATTATTATTATACATACTGTTATTACTAGTATTAACTATTAATATGATTAGAAAAATACTATTACTATTTCCTCTATAACTGCATAACTATCTTTTAACCTGGTAATGCGCTACGAGACATCAACTAGTCGTGTGTAGTATCACAATGAGGGATTGTTATTTTATTTAACAATTGTCACTATATTTTTATTAACATTTCTAATAATACTAATAATAATTACTTTTATTGTTATTTACCAATGACAGACATAGTTATCATTATTACTATTTGATAATAATATTATTATTTCTATAATAGTATTCCCAATATAACTGCATTAATATTTTCCCAATAATATAGTATTATTATTATTATTATTATTATTATTATTATTATTATTATTATTATTATTATTATTATTATTATTATTATTATTATTATTATTATTATTATGTGTTAGCCCCTACCTTTAGTTTTCTCTAGCGACAATTCTCTGGTTTCGAGTTAACACAATCGTACAAGCCTCTTGCCTTGCTTTACCCCTAACTTGTTGAAAAATTGATATCTTCCTTGCTGCTACCCTTGTTGGTCGCACCATGCTATGGGATATGCCACTATTGTCGGAGCCCGGATCACTGCTTACATGAATGCCCGAACAAGAAACGGTGCCCCACCTGTGGGAAAAGCTCGAATCTTTGGCTTGTGTTGGTCAAGGAAGGGAAGAACAAAGGTCATTTGTTTTTTGTCTGTAGCTTAGACTGCAGTTTTTTCAAGTGGGACGACGGGGAGTCCAGCTCAAGTGCTGCGCCTAATCCCGGTGCCAATATTGGTGATTAGTTGACAGATTTGCATGGACCACGATCGAGGAGGGCGGGACGATAACCTTGAAGATGACTATCCCCTATAGTCCGGCCAGGGGCGGCAACAAAGACAAGTGGCAAAATCAAATGACGCTCTACTGTTATATGCGAACCCTTTTGGGTCGTGTTGCTATTATGTTCATCTTCGTCTGAGTTTTTCATCTATGAACTTGTCTAGTGTGAAAAACGCTGTGTTTGTAATTTTTATTACAGTTGCCCTTACCCCTCCCAAATAATAAAGGCTACTTTGTTGTGATTATCATGTGCACTAATAACGGCACGCAATAGTTTTTTCACGGTGAAAATAATAATAATAATCATAAGTCTTTTAATAACAATAAAAAATAAGTCGTCCTCAACGCGTGGAACACTGCTATTAATCACTTATTTACACAAGCCACTTGGTGCAACATGATTCAAGGGCCGCATGATTTTCCTCCATATTTACACAAGCCAATTGGTGCAACATGTGCCAACGAGGAGCAAAAAAAAACACATACACACAAAAGAGACATTTCCCTGTCATGTTTACTGTCAAAATGGCCAGAATCAAGAGACATGCCAAAAACAATAGCTTCTTCACGTGTAGAAAATCAGCCATTTTACAACCGGCACGAAGTTTTTGCATGACAAAGAATATTTTTCAATTTGGGTACCACCTTGATTTTGGCCAACGTTAGTGAGAGCCAAGTGAAAAGTACAGCCAATGTCAGTAAGAATCTCTAAACATCAGTTCGGATGGATTGACCCTCTAGCTATATGGCTTGCAATTGTTTTGCTGGTTTCTAGTTTTTCAAAAGTAAGCTTGAGCCAAGTCCCTATACCATCCATCTACAAGGCATTGCCCATTCAACCCATTCTCAAAACATCATCCACCCACTAGATAATTCAACTCACATCCACAATGGCTTATGACCCTACTTTTCTTGAGGAACTAGACAATTTGGATGTGGACAACATTGAATAGATGACATTTTGTAACCTCAGCCGATATGCACGAACCAACTACCGCCGTGCTCAGTATGAGAATGCTCTTCACTCCCAACGAGCAGATGTTGGCCATACATATGTAATGAGTTGCTTGGAGAGGAACGAGATAAGATGCTTCCAGGATATCAGAATGAAGCCAACCATTTCATATTCCTTGCCATGACATTAAGTGTATATGGGTTGACGGATACAGTGGAGATTAACGTGGAACAACAACTAGCTATGTTCCTCTTGGTTGTTGCCCAAGGAGTTAGCCAGCGGGTTATTATGGGATTGTTTGGCCATTCATTGCAAACGGTTCACACATATTTTCACAAAGCTCTTAAAGCTTTGTGTAAGTTCTTAGCTGTCATCGTGATGCGCGACCCGAACTACAATAATAGGGCTTCACATCATAGGCCGATGACACTCCCACTACCAAGCTTTCCGAGTAGGGCGAACCTCAACTTGCCATATTTGATATGAATATTACATTTGCATTTCTTAAATACATACATGAATATACATAAATTAGCAAAGAACGCAAAGATAAAAAAATTTGAAGGTGAAATACATTCTTCCAATGACTACTAATGAAGAATGAATGGAAACAATACTCGTGTCCATAGTACACGTAGTATTAAGATTTTTATAATAATATTTTTGACAATAATTATTGCTGCCCAAAGTCTTCAAATTAATTATACTAACAATTATAACAATTATAATAATCATTAGATTTTTAATTAGTACTATACGGAACGATTATGCTCAAATTTGGCTCAGCAAGTAGTATTGTAATATTTTCAATATTTTTTTTTATTCTTCTACTCACGCATTATTTGTGTAGTATATATATCTATTCGATATCTACCATGCTCGTACTGTGGTTCATTCGTTGTTACTTTTCATAGGATGCCACTAGATGTGATTGATATCATTGTGTTATTTGCAATGCCATATTCCCTTTCATTTTTTATATGGAAAAGTTAATTGCAACATTTTCGTCAAAGATATATGGTATTTCTCTTATTATGGAGAAACAAAAATGTCCGAAATGGCTTATAATTAGGACATGAAGCGTGATAAGCATTCTTCCTAGAAATTGATTTTTCTGTCACCCAAATGGTGAAAGAATAGTAATCCATATTTTTGTGTAACATGGATATTATACGGTCATATAGCAAACACATTTTTGATTAATAGTCACGTGATTCCTTAATAGGATTGCGTTAGAGCTATTGACGGAACACATATACATGTGGTTCCTGAACCGCATGAGTATGTAAAATTCATTGGGAAGAAAAGGGTTCCTTCCCAGAACTATATCCTGGGAACAGTTTAGAGACTTAATATGCCAAGATTTATGCCGGGCCTAAGGGGCATGTTGTGTTCAAAACTTACTCGTTGTGTACTATTAATTTTCCAATTATTAGTATACGCTGCTAATCTCATTTGCAGTGGACGGGAGCCGTCTGGTTCTGTATGAATGTTACAAATTTGGGAAGTATGTGTTAATAACAGTATTCTTCATCTTTCATGCAGATTTTCTAATTTATCCCACTTATTTTCGTTATTGTGGCTTGTTGTATGCTGACTTACAACGTTTTCTTTACCCCGACGTTCGGCATGTCATCGAAGGGGAAAGAAAGGAATTGTTTCTGTGGAGATACATATCAAGAGTAGTACTGATTCCTACTCCGTATTCTACTTTTTTTTTGGTTTTCTAAAAAGTTGTAACAATACCGTTACGACATGAGAACTTCTCCTAAAAAGTAAAAACAAAAACAAATAATAATATTCAATTGTACACTAAAATAATATCCATCATGGTTGTAATAACACTCTCTATAACAAATGATTTCTGTGTTCTACTTTTTTTTTGTGGTTTTCTCAAAAATTGTAATAATACCGTTATCACATTCCATTTCTCTTAATTATAAAAACAATAACAATAATATCCGTAATAGTAGTAATAGTAATATGCAAGTGAAAAAAATAGTAGTTTTAGTTTCATTACCTACACTAGTATTGTAATAATTATACATGTTCGCCACTGACTTTGAGTATGATTCAAGTGCATAGCCGTTATGGGTGTTTTTCACTGATATTGATTGAGTTATCGACCTGTTTAACAAATAATTATAGGTATTATCTGAAGACTATAATATTCATGTCATTTGGTTCAATAATTATAGAAGATCAAAACTTCCAATAATTTTCCGTACATATGCGCAAGCTGATGAAAGTTGTAGAAAAATAGAGACGTAAATCCATTTGTATATATACTAACGAGGATAGTTTCAAGTTGAGAGGAAATTGACACTTCAAAATATATTATTAAGGGTAAAGAAAGAAAAAAAATGTTGTGATAGTTGGCGTTAATTAGTTTCTAATACATGTGGGTTATATACATTTGTGGAATTGTTGACTGAAAAAGTCATGCACAAAAAAATGTTGGCGGTACGCTTATTGGACTCATTAGTTTGATTTTTCTTGAGCATTGGGAGGGTCTACTTTAGTGGTAACCTTGTAATTAGTGGGTCAAGCCTACAGTACTGGGGAAAATTGTTTGATAAGTCAGTGCGCCCGTACGTCACCTCATTCAGCTTTTCGACAGCCTTTTTCCTTGGGAACGGAAACACTTCATAAAATTTGGTTTAAAATTTTGTCATTAAAGCGTTTCAAACGGGCGATTATCTTTCTCTTTGGCTGTGCCGATTCATCTTCCCTTCTAAAGATAAATATCTCTATCCAGTAACCTTTAAAACAACTTTCAGAATGGCTTCTAGAATTACATACAGCTTAGTCCATTCTATTTTGACCAATATTTATAGGGGACTTACAAAGATGCTAAATTGTTCTTTTGGCCGCAAGAGTAAGACAACCAAACACTTTTTTCAGGACATTTCTTATATGCTTGGGCTACATCCTATTTCACCCTAGGAGTTTATAATCATCCTAACCTTTGTCAGTATACTAGAGCACTGAATGATCTACAACCTACGGAATCAAAAGTTCCAAATTTTAGAGAACTTATCAGAGGGGATATGGACGATGATGATTTCCGTTGGATTCCACATCCTATTCCTCAAAGTATTGGTGTCAAAATAGATAATGGTACTAGATCTGCTGTATCTAAGGACTTTATATTAGCATTAGACCTAGTTTTCTTTCCTACCATTGTGCCCTTTCATTTTACATCCTTGAGTCTTACAACCCTAAAAGTTCCAAATTTTAGAGAACTTATCAGAGGGGATATGGACGATGAGGATTTCCGTTGGATTCTACATCTTATTCCTCAAAGTATTGGTGTCAAAATAGATAATGGTACTATATCTGCTATATCTATGGACTTTATGATCAGCATTAGACCTAGTTTTCTTTCCTACCATTGTGCCCTTTCATTTTACATCTTTGAGTCTTACAACCCTCACAGATTTGCCAGATAGCAGGGTTTTAGACAAAAATTTTTGGGTGCACCAAGGAAGCTAAATGATATGATTTTTCCAGTTAACATACTCGTTCTCTATCGCGTCCAACTTTCATTAACTCAGGTTAACAGCAAATGTTCATTTTATATTCCACCGCATTCAGTCTGAGGTTGAACCGGAATGGAGAAATTGGTGGGATCAAAATGTACTTCCCAAATTGAAGAAGATTCCCATTAAAGTTTTAGCTTCTAGTGAGAAGAATGACTTTGAGCTTGTTCAACCTCTGCCCACACAAGACCTTTAGATGATGAGGATGCGAAAGTTGATCCATCTCAACCGGTTCTTAAAGATATTCCTGAGAAAAGGATATCAGATGATCTGAATGAAGATGGTAAAAAGAGGCTCAAGTTGACCCTTCAATCCGAAGTGGTTTTTCTCTCTTTGGATCCCGTGGCTGATGCAACTTCAGAAACTAGCTCGTATGATAATCAGGTATGTTTCCCTTCCTTTCTCTTTTTCTCTTTTCATATGCAATATACTTAACATAAGAAACTTTATTGCAGGCCACCATCCGTCAAATAAGCCGTCGGAAGTGAATTGAACGACCAAGAAAAGCTCAGAATGTCGGGCACACAAATGAAATAGCTGGTACCTCAACCCATCCATTTAACTTAAGTATCCTTGATGAAACCTATGACAAACACTAGGATACAGCACCGCAATCTTGGATTGAAGGTATACATTTTTTTGTTATGTGAAAAGATGATCACAACAAACTATGTTCTTCTTCATCATCATTCATTTTTTTATAAGTTTTTTGGACATTCCCTAAGATCTACCATTGCCTATTTCAAGCCTTCCATTGGAACAAGTCGGTATGATAGGATCGATGCACTTGAAGAGACCGATGAAGTTAACTTCACAAAGAGTCCTCTTTGCTGATATCTAAGTAGCATTGGTGGTGGTATTTTAGAACATGCACCTGAAAAAATCAACATTGAAGAAATCTCTGAGGGTGAAATTGAAGTGATTTCCAGTGTTCAAACTGTTAACCCTACAAGAGCTGAGCAAGTCGTCTATAATGATCCTCATTCATAAAATTTAGCTGAAATTTCTTCTGCTACTAAAGAAGTTAGACCGACTTGTTCTTCTATTTCTGGATTTCTAAAAGATGTCACTGAGAATTCTACTTATGTGAACCAAGCACTTTGAAATGCTATGGTTATATATATTAAGCTTGAGCTTACAGAAGTTTCAAGGTATAGATTGAAAAAATTCCATATATGGTGGGAAAGGAATAATCAAAACATCGGCCGTGTAATTGTTGATTGCTTTCGAAATGATCCACAGCCCTTCCTTCGCCATATAGTAGATTTTTTACTGAAAGTGGACAGTTACTTCTCTAAAATACAGTAGTTAATTGATAGCCTTTCACTAGCAGAAAAATGAAGCAAGTGGAGGAATTGACATAATTTGAAGGCAGCGAAAATGATTTCTAGTTCTTTGACTAATACAAGGACTAAACTGATTTCTGAGCTTAAACTTCAAACCAACACTGAAGAGATAAGTAGGATTGAAAATACATTGACCTCATTGGAACAAATACCAATCAAAGACAACACTTCAGCAGTAGTCATTGACCAAGAAAGAGATGCTCTCAATGAAGAACTCTTGCAACTGCCAAAAAACTTTGAAACATTGTTTAGTATTTTTTTCTTAGACTTGTACAAACTCGAAATTTTTAATACAAATGAATTTTATTGATCATCTTTTTCTTTTTCTTTTTTTTCTTTTTTTTTTTTTGGAAGTTTCAACAAACTATATATATGTATGTAAGACTGAACTTGGACTAACAATTCTTTAATCCAAGCTAGCTACGTACGTTTGAAAGGGATCAAGTCAAAATGTAGTTCACTATAAAGAAAAATTTTTTATTTAGTTTAGCCGTTCACAATTTATCATCTTGCAGGCCAGGAGCTAGTACATTTTTTTTAACAGTGGGAAAACAAAGAAAAACTTAAGCATAAAAACGCTTTAAGAATTTTCTGTTGATTAACCCAATTTGCAATCTGTCTTTGTCAACAATTTTGTAAGCTCCATTTGTGAGACTGTGTAACGATGTATGGACTATCCTACTTAGGGTGAAACTTGCCCTGTCACACCCCCGCTATTTTAGTCATTATGATTGAATTTATTAAATTCTATAGAGGAAGCTTGCATATGATTAGCGGGGATGAGATATACAAAACGAACAAATTGTTTCTTGTCTTACATATGACAACCACAAATATATATATATATATGTCTATAAAGAGGTAGGCCAAAGCATATTCTCATAGCTTCGAAGATCGGTTCCCTATACGTGCAAAATTCTACTTCTTTCTGTGGGCATGTTCCAACTCCCGGCTTGCTTGGCAAATATCTCGCGTTCAATCATCTACAAGATTGGAGAAAATAGGAGTGAGTACAATGTACTCAGTGAGTAACAAAATCCTTTGATTCACTTTCTTTTTAAGAAACTCATTTTAATCACAAGTTCAAGAAAATCATGAATTTCACAAAGCTTTTGGATGCACAAGAGGGCCCTATCACTAGTTAAACTACTGTCCGTAGTGAGCACAAGGTTTATATCAATTCAAGTGGATCCACAATTGAATTCCTACTGGAATTCCAACATAGACCATAAAGAACCACAAAGACACCACCGTGCTATTTATTGCTT
Organism: Nyctanthes arbor-tristis; assembly: GCA_963692815.1. NCBI lineage: Eukaryota > Viridiplantae > Streptophyta > Magnoliopsida > Lamiales > Oleaceae > Nyctanthes > Nyctanthes arbor-tristis. The sequence continues at coordinate 4,496 of CAVNYN010286182.1, read as the reverse complement.
ACCTCGATATCATTAATCAGCTCGTAGCACAGGGAAATACCACATAGTAACATAACAAAGCAAGATGGGTAGATCATTAACTAGTGATTCAAATGCAAGAAATGACTTTTCTTTCCAATGCATCAAAATCTATGTTCATTTCATGGAAGACTTTAAGAATTCTTGAAAGGGAATCAAAGCATTAGTTATTCACCGCTTGATTATCTAAAGATTCCTTGAATAATTCTAAAGAGGAAAAGTGTCTCTAAAGCCTTGATATTCCTCAATTAAAGTTGTTCTTCAAGTTGGAATTTTCCTATATATAGAGAAAAGTCTCTTTCAAGTGAAAAACTAATTGTTTGGTGGGTTTTAGGGTTGTTTTCCTCCCTACACTATTTATGGACGAATTTTCTCTTTTACATATATATAAGAGTGATGCTATTAGCACAACTGGTACTTGGCACCATATCAACGTGGTATTAAATGATAAGTTGAATTAAATAGGTCATTTAATTATTCATTAAATTTCACTTATAATTTAATATCACATTAGATGCCACCTAGATTGGTGCCAAGCACCACTGGTGCTACATAGCATTATTCTATATATAAAAGGTTTGAGATTCACCAAGAAGCTAGATATGGATGCATGTGGAGAGGGAGAGATAGTGTAGGATAGGTTAAGGTTTTTGGAGAAAGTTTGAGGACCCCTTGACCAATTTATATTAGTTAGGATTTAGTTGTTTTTAATACATCTGTGAGTTCCGCCAATACCACGTGACAACTGGCGCAATTGGCACCATATGTTGGAAGAGGTGACATGGCCAAACGTGGTTTGTTCGTTTATTGCTCAGAAAATCCTTATACTTTGTCTTGTCTTGTAATTAAGTCACTATACTTTGATTCACGTTAATCAAGACCTACATTCTTACTTTAGATGTCATTGGAGTAACAATCTTTTAAATCTTGCAATTCAAGTAGTCTTCACAATGAAATTTTCAAGTAATTATTCAATCGTTGTCAAAATATCGATTACGTTGTTTAATTTATTGTTAGATTTTTACGGGATGCTACAATCTATCCCCCTTAAATGAATTTCGTCTTCGAAATTCGCTAAGCATTGTGACGATAACTAATCTTTTCAAAAGCATAGTACGCAACTATATTGACATCATTTCAGTAAATAATTTGCTTCCACTGCATACTCTCATTTCCTTACCATTAGGGGCATGCGTGATGCCAGAGTATCAAAATACTAAAAATCAAATTTTGTTTTTCCTTCTTAATATACCTAACCCAGATATACCATAAAGTCACAAAAGTCGAGTTGATCAAGTACTTAAAGTCTTAACAATTAATTTATTAAACTTCATTCAAAATGGGTTGAATAACAACCAACAAGGTTTGATTTGGGTGCAAAATAGTCAAAAGAAATCTTTTTAGTTGAAATAAGAGTCAATTAGTTAAAAGAAATAGAATTTGAGGCTTAAAAGAACATAAATAAATCTTTTAGATCGATTTGGAACAAATTAAAAAGTTGAAGGACCTTTGGTGCAATTTTTCTGAAAAAATCTGCACCATGCACTACCTTCAACAGAGAGCTCACTGCGGCGGCATCGCGCACCGGCTCTTTTATTTTGGACAGATGGTGCAGTGCGGGTGCATGGTGCATTTTTTTTTTTTTGCTTTTCTCATAATTGTTTTGATTCCAAAACATCCTCTATGAATAGAGGCCATATGATATCTTTTAAAGCTAGTTTAACACTTGGAAATAAAGTAAAAAACTATCATCTTTCTCATCTATTTTCCTTATTCTTGAAAAAGTTCAAACGGTGGATGACTTCTTATACCACTTTATAGGGTTCATTTTCTTGTATCTCTTGGTAAGATCAACATCTCTAACTTATAGTTTTCTAGAGAATATTGAATCAATAATAATATACTAAAGAATTCCACACCACTTAGCTTTCATTTAGCTAATAAGTATAATCTTTATTTAAAAGCTAAACGAAGATATACAAATTACTCATAGACTTAGTAAATATCAACTTACTTGCAAGCCGGTTAGTGGATGCATCGTGAGAAGTCGATTATGCACATAGGGCCCTCAGAACGTTGCTCTGATACCACTCTTGTCACGCCCCCGCTATATTAGCCATTATTATTGAATTTGTTAAATTCTATAGCAGAAGCTTGCATATGATTAGCGGGGACGGGACGTACAAAACAACAAATTATTTTTTGTCTTATATATGACAAGTCATAAAGATATATATATATCTATATGTCTATAGAGAGGTGGGTCAAAGTGTATTCTCATAGCTCTAAAGATCAGTTCCCTCTATATGCAAAATTCTACTTCCTTCCGCGGGCATGTTCCAACTCCTGGCTTGCTTGGCAATATCTCGCGTTCAATCATCTATAAGACTAGAGGAAAGGGGAATGAGTACAACGTACTCAGTAACTAACAAATGCTTTGATTCTCTTTTTTATTTACGAAGTTTTCATAATATAAACATGGATTTTCATTGAAGTTTTGATGAAATGAACATGGATTTTGATGTATTGTCATTATGTAAAGAAATTGAGTTATTACATTTGGATCACTAGTTAATACTCTACCAGTTTCGTTTTGCTATGTGGTATGCTAATTTCCCCATGTTAGGAGCCGCCTAATGATGCCAAGGTGGGTAATGAATAGCATGATGGCTTGGCTTTGTGATTCTTTGTGGTTTATGTGGGAATTCCGGTAAGGGTCAACCGGAATTCAATTGTGGATCCATTTGAATTGATATGAATCTTATGCGCACTACGGGTAGTAGTTTAACTAATGATAGGGCCCTCTTGTGTATCCAAAGTTTCGTGAAATTCATGATTTTCTTGAACTTATGATTAAAAGGAGTTTCTTAAAAAGAAAGGTGAGTCAAAGGATTTTGTTACTCACTGAGTATGTTGTACTCATTCTTTTTTCCTCCAATCTTGTAGATGATTGAATGCGAGATATTTGCCAAGCAAGCCGGGAGCTGGAACATGCCCGCGGAAGGAAGTAGAACTTCACATGTAGAGGGAACCGATCTTTAGAGCTATGAGAATACACTTTGACCTACCTCTTTATAGACATATATATATATCTTTATGGCTTGTCATATGCAGTGTTCTAAAAAGCATGCCTAGACGGCGCCTAGGTGCTTCGTGCCACTTTCTCTCCTCGCTTATGGGATAAGCGGTGAAAAAAGTGGTCAACGGTTTTCGTTGACCGAGGCAGTCAACGAAAACCGTTTCCTCGGTCAACGAAAACCGTTGACCGTTCTTTTTTTTTCAATGTTGATTGCTAAATAATATTTGGGCCATTTAATAACTAATGGTCTAAATAATAACATTGAGACTTTTTTATTTTGGGCCATTTAATAACTAAAAGTCTAAAACCCAATAACATTAGGCCCATTGCACATTGTCTTTAACATTTAAATAATATATATGGTCCAAACTCTTACAATCAGAGACAGAGAGCAAAACATCTTCAACATTTTGAAAAACAGCTCCATCTGTGAACGTTCAACGTTGATACTTGATACAATAGAGGCAGTCGATGCGAAATTCCTCAAATTCTTAGTGAAGATTATATGGTTCCTGCCTTCCTACTTCCTAGAATAATTATGTGTATCTCGCTTTCTATTTGCACATTAGTGATGTTTTTGTTTTGTAAAATTTCTACTTCTTCTTCTTCTTCTTCTTCTTCTTCCTGTTTTTGGTTTGAAATGTTTGGTATTTGTATTATTTATGTATTTTATACATTGTTTATTACTTTTAAGGCTATTTTAGTTGTGCTTTTATTTTGATTTTATGACATTTTATTAATGCCCACCAAGTGTTTGATAAAAAGTGTGAAAGAGGATTTCTTGTTTTTTAAGTGGTGAATGCTAAAGTGTTCAATTACTATTTATTATTGACCATTATTTGTCATTATAAGTATAATTTAAATAAGATAATTATATCTTAACATTTTTTTTTGTTTAATTTTGTTTAGGAAGTAATGGATAAAGAGGAATCAAGTCATTTCAATGTTAGTAATCTAAAAAGGGATTCTAATAATGTTTGAAGGGAAACCGCGGTTTTGGTAGATTCCAATAATCTTAATAATGTGAAATGCATCTTGTGTGAGAAAGTAACTAAAGGAGGGATTTATAGACATAAGATTCATATAGCTGGGATCAAAGGAAAAGGAGTAAGAGCATGTCTTAAAGCAAGTGAAGAACAAAAGGCCAAGTGTCTTTAAGCACTTGAAGGAGTTTTTTTTTTTTTTTTTGGAAGTAAGCACTTGAAGGAGTTAAATCTAGAAAGGTAGAAAAGTTAGTACATGAAGCTAGATTGCGAGATGATGTTAACATATCCTTGCCTATGGTAGATGATGAATTACTTGAAGAAGAAGATGATAAAATTTCTATAATTGAAAGAGGGAGTAGGAAAAGACAAACTAAAGTTGGTCCTATGGATCAATTATAGAAATTTTATCATCT
>CAVNYN010286177.1:39144-49598 GCA_963692815.1 Nyctanthes arbor-tristis | reverse complement strand
CTACATGTGATTTTTCCACGGGGGCTTCACCGTGCCTGAGTTTACTTCTGTCGTCTTTATTTCTGTCATCCTTGCCTAACCTATCAAAGTTCCTATCTGTACCTTTTTCTTGGACTCTCTCAACAGAGCGCTCTCTTCCATACCTTTCTAATGACCTCTCTCTGAGTTTTTCAGACAAAATATCATCACCACGCGACTTCTCAGGACGCTCTATCCGTTCTCTATAGTCTCTGTCATATCTTTCACTGCCCTTATCTTTTGATCTATCTGCAAGCTTATCCTGGACCCTGCTAACATTTGGTTCGTCAGATCCTGACTTGTCAAAATCTGCCATATGAAGTTTATCGGTGGCCCTTGCATCAGTTAACCTCTCTTTCTCAGACAAACGAACCTCACCCCCATCCAAGTCTCTTAAATCGGTTTCTCCTTTTCGGCGCTTATTTAGCCTATCAAGCTCATCAGCAACTGCAGGACTATTTCTCTTTTGCGGTTTGTCACCAGACTTGACCACAGCAGCAAGGTTTTCCTGCCTCGGAGAATGAATAGGCCTTGAAGCGGACTGCTTATGCACATCCAAAGTTTCAGTTGCATCATCTTTCCCAGCAGAAACCCTTGAATCAGAAGACTTGGAGTGTGCAATCTCTGCTCTTGTTTCATTATGATCTGATAATCTTGAAGATGTTCCTTTTGCTGAAGCTGAAACCACGCCGGAATTGCCTGCAAATCGCAGAAGAAACGTTAGCAATCTCAATTTACATGCTTTCAAGTGGATATGTGGGAATATCTGTCACCAGAAGATGAGACTGAAGTTCTGCCAACAGCTTTTCCAGATTTAACATCATCTTTGGCAACATCCTGCTTTGATTGCTTTGCCACAGCTCCAAGCGTGGCTGACCTTTTCACTGTAGATCTCACCTGCAACACAGAGACCACTCGTCACAAAATAGGAACAGAAATAGAAACAGAAGTTAACCTGCAAGGACATTAGAAGATTTTAAAGTTACACAATGATAGTTTGAGATGGTGGATATATCATCATCTTATTGAAAATTTGTTACAATATGATTTGTTCTCAAGCAAATTTGCTAGTGAAAATTTGTTATAATATGATTTGATCACATGAAACAAAATTTATTTAATCTTAATTAACTTCTAAAATTTTGTTCTCATAGTAGTTAAGCTAGATTAGCTTAAAGTACCATTACTGCATTCCGGTTCTGTATAATTCTCTCTAAGGTCATTTTTATGATCATGAATGGTAACTGAAACAATTTAACATCACAAAACAAAGTAAACAGTATAATCCCTTAAATATGATATTGAAGCAGCATTAAGTATCTCAAGAAGAAAAACCTAAAATGTCACAGGTGAATCACTGGCAACTTCACTTAATGATGAAATGATATCTTCGTTTATATTCAACACAGCAAGCGATATTCATTCAAGCATGCAATGCAACAATTTTTCCAAAAACAGCACGTGGTAAGAAATCTTATTTCGATAGCAATTTGTGATTAGAATCAACATTCACAAACAAATGCAAGAATAAGTTCTTCAAAGCACACCTCAACTTCTGTTGATGTCTTCGCAGTGGCTTTCAAATTTTCTTCCATTTGTTTATTTGCAGATTCGTCCAACTGTTTCAGATTTTCAACTGAGCGAGATATTCCAGCTTGTAAGGTAGATGGCACAGAAGATTGAGTGTCTATTCCATTAACTGAGCCACCCTTTAATTTCGAATGTGAAGGATCAGATTTGAGTGAGGTGCTCTCTGTTCTTTCTATCCTTGCATCAGACCTCATCCTCAAGTCTTTGCCTGAACTTCCAGAATCTGCATGCAAGGTTCCCGCATCGACTGTCCTGCTACCCACAGGTTCAGATGGAGAAACATTAGTTACAGCCCCATTTTGCACAGCAGCACTAAGAGATGAAGACTTGGAAGCATTTGCCGATGCAGGCTTTATCTCAAGATAACCCATGCCAAACTCCTCATCTGTAACCCATGAATGCTGCCAGCACAAAAATATGACAACAATCACTAGATTGACGTATTTAAGGCACGACTCAGTATCAATACGACATACAAGCAGACAACAATCCAGAGCTATGGTGGAGATTGTTCTCATGATCCAAAAATAATTGACATTCAAAAAAAAAAAGGGGGGGGAAAGAAAGAAAGTTAAGCAAAGCATATAAAGATCAACTATCAAGGCATCAAAAGGCAAGATAAATTCATAGTATGCATCCCACGACTTAACAAGATATCATTCAGAATTAAGCTAAGGAAGATGCATTCGTTATGTGACTTTCAATTTCTGGCAATTGATATTTACAAAGCGATAGAATGGATTCTACTACGTAATTTACCTTTCTTGCTGCCAAAGCAGCAGCAACACCAGTAGCCAAAACCTTTAGATCCTCTCGTTCATCACTTTTGATTTTAGCTACCTATGCAAAGTGAAAACTAAGGCGATTAGCAATCCCCAAGTTAAATCAACACTAAGAAATGCCCATTAGGGAAAACATTTCCTAATTTTGTAAATACCCGCTTTTCAAGGTTGACACCACTCCTCCGAGTAACCGGAAAAACACTTGAGATTTTAGTCAGCATAATAAGAGCATTTCGAATTTCCATGTACTCCGATGACTCCAAACATTGATTCAGCAACCTAGTGATCCTCTGGCTCCATTTCCAGTGCACCTTGATGTAAACATTATATTTCAATAACAGACAAACAAATAGAGATGCAATTTAAACCAGCATTATATTTTTGTCTTCTAATAAAAAGGTGGAAGATAATAATTACTACAGTTGATAAAGTGCCATGAAAAGATTAAAAGACATGACACAACTGTGCCAAATTAGTGACAAGTTAGATGATTAATTAGACGAGGAATTCACTAATTATAAGAATTTGGAGGATTACTTGTTCAATAAAATTCTTCATCTAATAATACTAGTAAAGGAAATCACTTGTATTTCTTTATTTTCCAAGGTTATCTGGGTTATAATTGATATATGGACTAAGTGGAATACCATGTAAAAAACATCATGCGGGTGGGGTACAACAATACTTCAAACATGAATGTTCTGATACCTTCCAACATAATATAAAACCATTTATAGACCACTACGCTTGAAAATACGTATTTGCATGCATAGAATGCTTTACAGATGGAAACATGTTAGGACTGTTCTTCCACAAACTACTTCATCAATAAACCATCTCCTTTTCAAGGAGTTCATCATTTTAGAGATCATCCAAACATTTCTCCTAATGTCTAATATGATCATTTACAGAATGTCTCTTTCTTTTCTTAATTCCAGCAATGGTAGTTGGAGATCCAAAAATCACACATTCTTCAGTTATTGTTAAATATCTAACAAAACAACAGACATATGATTGAATAATAAAATGAAGTTAAGTTGTCATGACCAACAATACTGAATAACGACAATCCCATTAACTGACCTTGATAAATTGACCATAAGTAACGCGCTGGCTGTTCGGATATCTATAATAGACAGCAAAACCAGGCATGTTTCCACACTCACGTTCATATACGGTTTCATTACTCTACAAGTTAAAGCACTTGTTAGTGGGAAACTTTGAAGACTTAGAATGCACGTAGTTCCACTTTAATGTGAAGAACTGTATGGATGGAGCATCATTCATCCTAGGCCAAGAAAAATAACACACAACACATTCAGGACTCTTTACCTTCCAGTGATAAGCAGTTTTCAATGTCTCATACAGAAACCTCCCCAATCGACCAACTTCATACTCAGTGCAGCAGCAGATCATAGGTTGCAAGGTTTTACATATCAGAACATCAATGTGGTTAACTGTGTTGAAAAATGGTGTCCCTAAGGAATGAAGTGTAATTACAAAAATGGCACAATATACAGCGTCAGGCATACTGAACGTGCAGCGGGGAAATACACAGCGCTGAAGAAACTCCATATTTATTTTCAGAGTATCTGGGCACGAACTTAACCATTTATCCTTCTCAAGAGAAAGTCTTCGTCGTACAGATTCAACGTGTTCTTCATGCTTCTGGAGTTCCATAGTCAACCGATCAAGCGACTCCTGAATTCTTTCTTTATCTTTCTTCCTTTTAGCAATTGCAGAACTGGAGTTATCAGAAAGTTCTTCTAGAGCTTTAAGGGCAGAATGCTGCTTTGCAATTTCAGACTCATAACGAGTTCTTGGTATATAGAGATCATATAAAGTAAGACCCCAAAAGGTAGCATACAAGTCAGGAGAAAGGCTATTCCAGGCTTTTGAAGGCAACATGGTTTTGACAGTGCCAAGAAGGTCCAGCCAACTGCATGATACATAAATGGTTACTAATTGGAGATGGCAGCCTAGCAAGAAGTCGCATAGACCAAAGTAATCTAAAAAACACAGGCACTTGACTTTCAATCAAAATTTTGATACTGTGCACACATCAGCAAAATAGCGTAGAACATTGAGTTCACAACCAAACTAGCATCAAAAGTTTCCTAGAAGATAGAGGGAAGAAATAAATATTACGATATAGGATTGCGAGAAGATCCAAGTTCCAAAACTAATGTGGTAGATGCATTTGCCATTTCTGAATCCTTCTCGACGGTAGACAGATGCAGCTCCTCCAAACAATTTGAAGGCCAGAAAGCAGAGGAAGCATTTTGACACCTAAAGAGTCTCATTACCGGCCGATAAATCAAAAAGGCAACCTGGACAAGATAACATCAGAAACATTATCTAGTAAGTACCGTAGCCATAATGACAGCAGACATACACTTTTAACATTTCATTATACCACATAGTAATTGTTGAAATATGAAAAATTGTGATGCACGGAGAATAGAGAAGAACATATTTGTTGATGTCTGATTGTATATTTTCCCTGATTTACATAGCAGTACTTGTACTGAATCAGGGTATTAATTCCCTGCTTTATGGGCATGTATATTGTTTGAGATCCTCGGTTCTCAATAATGTGTAATTCGATTTCTTATTTTAGTTAGTTTGTGTATATTGCACGTTTTTTAAATCTATTTTAACTTAAGTGTCAATGAAACTCATACATTCCACAGTAATGCGTTAACCAAACAAATAACTGAAGGCAATCTCTAAAAAGCCAATTAGAGATGTCTGGATTATACCTCAGGTTCAAGATGATATTGATGTACAAGTTCATCAAGAGTGGGAATCAGCAAAGCGTAGTTTGAGACTGGAGCCACAGCACTACAGAGAAATTCCACATACTGAAGAAGGGCCCCATGGCATCTATCGAACTGTTCACTGACCATTTTAATATGAGGCACATTGGCATTTATGACAACTCTGCAGACAAAAATATGCAGAACATTCAACACTATATTCACTTCTCTGAAACTTAAACCTTTCAAAAACCTGAAACTATCCTGCAGCAAAAACCCAGAAGGCGATTTTTGACAAATATAAAATATTAAACTAGGAGGGTACAGAATTACGGAAGGGCTGAAGGGTGACAAATAACAGGACAGAACACGTGAAATTTCAATTGTGTAAATACCGCACCCTACTATAAGCTAATGAAACTCAATAATGATATTGAACTTTCAATGAATTATGCAATAAAGCTTACAGTGAACGATGCTGAGCAATGAGTAGCAGAAGAGGAACTGCTAGTTTGGGTTCTTCTTTCGGGAGCAAAGCATCTTTAAGTCTATTGGTGGATTTGATCAAAGCCTGCAGGGATAATTATTTCAGAAGAATAATCTTAGTATTTCACGGTAATCTATAAAAGCAGACGCAAAGAAAGGCAAATTTATTTATTGAAAAATTACATCCAACAAGCAAGTTAGATTTATTTTTTATGTGTCTATTGGTGGATTTTATCAAGGCCTGCAGGGATAATATAACAAATAAAATTTCAATTTTCTTGATTCCCATAGAATTATAGTTGATAGTTTCACAAGAATAATCAAGTGTTTGACTGAATTCTCTTAAGAGGGAACTTATTTATTGAGGAATTGTATTCAATGTGCAAGCTAGATTCATTTTTTCTCCAAGGGAGCAGAGCATGTCTGAGTCCATTGGTGGATTTGATCATAGCCTGCAGGTTGCATTTCGAACTTTGAAATTCCTAATGATTTACAGTTGATAGTTTCAGAAGAATAATCATGTGTTTGACTATATCATCTAGAAGCTTATGCTACAAAAGAGGCAAAATTTTTTCTTTTAAATTTGTATTCAACATGCACTCTAGATCCATTTTTTATCTAAGGCCTCGCACTTGCAGATCTTTCTATAATGGGTGATAACTAGAGTTTGAATCCGTCAGTACTGATGTCAGATTAAACAACCTCAACCAAATAGGAAAAACGATCTATGTGTTTATTGTCCTCAAGATGCGTCATAAAAAAATTGCAAAGTCAGGAGCTGAGAGTGCTATCCCTGGTTATGTGTAGAAGCACTCCCAGAATGGGCAAGGGTAACAAATGTAAATTAATAATTGACTAGTACGATATTTATCTAGAAATAATTATTACATCATGCAATAAAAGAATCTTTAAGTTAGGTTCTGATTGAAGAAGAGAAAAAGCTTCATGTTTTAAATCAAATCCAAAAAAAAAGGGATATTCACCCGAGCACAGCCCAGCGGTTCAGCCAACTGCTCGTCAAAAAATAACAGAAGTGTAAAAAATAAAGAGTCGTCAGCAGAAAGCCGAGTAGATACTAAGCCAGGGTAAACAAGTGTTTATCTAAGCCCCCTCGGGCTTGGTAAACAGTTGAGTACCTCAATACTAACATCAAAGACAAAGCAACAATATTCGCACATAACCACTCAGAACCAAGAAGCCATTGTGGTGCATTAATCAAATAGAGAATCTTGAATGCCGCTAACAGTTTATTACTTTAAAAGGTTGCCAAAATAGCAAATGCAGAAGAAAATTTTTAGCAGTGGTTAAGGACTCTATTTTCTTTCCACTTTCATTTGACATTTCATTCCGCGAGAGCATGTGTTGCGGTGAATAAAGGAAACGCTGGGGGCAGTGAATAAAGGAAACGCTGGGGGCCGGGGGTGTTGATTTTCCTTTTTCTTGCCAAAAACAATTGTTTCCTCAATTTAGTTTCAAACAACTAACACACCTTGTTGTTCCTAGTGATGCCAAGTGAAGTAGCTTGATAACGGAGTGTGTCACTTCCCGCCATGGCATCCAATTGTTCCTCAGTCATGTTTTCTGAATATTGAACATTAGCCATCTGCTGCACAAGTTCCTACAAAGCACTTGCAAATTATAAAACCAATAATCACTTGTCAAGAGAAGCCAATGTACAGATAATGCACTCTGGTACCTGCAGGAGAACAAGCTCAATACCATCTCCTTTCTTCAACTGATTTACAAGATATTGGAAAAGACCCCTGAGTTCCATTGATGGATACTTTTTACACCTACAAGTATGATCAATTCATTAGCACGATCATTTCTATGTATCAAAGAACAGTAAACTAAAACAATCCAAATAATAATTTAGTGTTTCTATTAATAGGATAGCATAAAGAAAGCAAGAATAGGGGGATCATTAGGGCCTGCGTGCATTCTAAGTCAAAGTATACGCTAGAATGCATTATAATCCAATTAAAATTTATCATATAAACAATGTCAACCACAGGATTTCTGGAACCGACAATCTCCATGACCCATTTCCACCAAATCATAATTTGATCAGATTATAATGTCTCAAACAAGTACTAGACGGTGACTGAGTACAATAAATGCAACAAATCAAACTCTTGGAAACTCCAACTTAGAACTAAGGATGCTGAAATGTTCTCGGGACTTCATGCTAACTAGTCAATACAAATTCGTAAAACATCACACTTGGTAGAAAATTTTATTGATTAGACCAAATATATCATTTATGACATGTCTTAATATATTTCCTTTCTCATTGCTAATATTACTAATCACGTGCCGTCAAACTCCCAGTCTTTGCTCTTTTACTCAAATTGAATGAATGTTCTATTTCTACGAGGACTTTGATACTCCCTTCAACAACATACCCGTAAGTGCTACACAGAAATATTAACCATTTTCAAGCAAATTAAAAGCGCAACGGCAAAAGACAAAGTACATCATAAAATGAACGTACTACTAATTTAAACATACTAGCTTCCACGTCATATTTCAACTGAGGACTTTAAAGTAGACATACAACTCAAATTCATATCAATTGTTCTACTCATCTTTAGAATTCATGATTTTACCCGACTAAACTAATCCAAGTATGACAATAGTATCACTCTTACTAAAAAAGATCCAATAATAGTAGTAACAGTGAAACATACAAAAGAAATGGTAATTGATGAAACCATGAGTCATTTGTCTTTATATTGTTTTATTTCCAGGAAGCAGTTCTTTGGCGCCTGTATGCATGAATTCTATAATTATGAGCAATGACATAAAACTAATTCTCATGCCTTCTTTTGAGAAATTAATTCTCATGCCTTTCTTTAGAGACCTCTCCATTATGTTTGGGTAGATATGGCAAAGTTGAGTAAGCATTGGTGGACGAGTCCCAGCAAAATACATGCATCCCAATCTCTGAGAATCACTTACAGAGAAAACAACAGTGCTGCTCCAGAAACCCAGATAACAAGCATCAAGATGTGTCTTGGAAATAAAACTTCGAAGTAAATCGCTCAGTCAAAGAATTGCAAACTGATAAACAATTTCTCTAAGAGATAATGTCATCAATACCCCCTGAGAAAGCTTCAAATAGCAAATGGTTTCTAATCTGCCCCCTGTTATTAAAATACGATTATTTCATGTGCAAAGTCCAAACCCATCTGATGTGGAAACAAGCAACACCAAGTCGTGGCTCCACGAAAGAAACATTATTGATAAAATGACAATGTAACCTGAAAAATCTGAAATGAAATTTTGCCCGTGATCGCTCATTATTGAAAGAATCTGTCTTCCATTCAAGAGAAAGTCTTCCTGGAGAAGTCAATGGCATTCTTGATGTAGTAAAGAGGCATAACTTTGATCTAAGTCCAATACTATTCATTCGACACCAAGTCTTAAGAGAGACTAGCAAATAGAGTTGTTATTGACAATTTGCGACGCGCCACAAGAAATCTCTGAAAACTAGTTTTGAAGGATGCATATTTCATTCAAGCCCAATCCCTTAGATGTTCCACAAAGTCGCAATATCATTCCATGACAGGAAAAGCAAAATGTTAAAGAAGCCCCACAGAGAGAATATTTATCGATCAACTACATACACGGCAAAGCTAACCTTCAGCACAAACTTCATTCCTTAGAGTAGCAAATATCGGGACAAAATATTCAAAACCCTAAGAAATGCAGCAGAATACAGCCATCCATACTTACAGCATTCAAATGGTAAAATGTATTACTGTGAATACCCAAAATTAATACCTCCAAAAATTCTCCCCCTTCTTCGCATCACCTTAAACCCATTTATAATGCAACGAACCTTTTAGTGACTACACAGATCCAGAAGAGTGACCTATTTTCTCCACCTAAGATATCATCAAAAACTCTCATTAACATGTCATGAGCTAACTGCCAGTGGTGTCTTCCACGTCAAAGCAGTACTTCAACTTTTGAACAAAGATGTAACCAATACCAGCTGAAATGTGTCAATGTTTGAAATCAGGTGTCCCTTCTAATAGCCCAATTTGCTAACTCAATCTCCTTATCCTACAAGATCTTGCACTTACATCTGAACAGGAACATTCAATTGCTGGAAGTATTTAATAGAGTTCCCCCGCACCTTCTGAAATCAGAACGGCCTCCTTGTCACCCAAACAACAAGAGCATTCCCCAATACAACACCGACAGGAAGCTTTACCCAATACACGTGAATATGAGATGGAATGATGATCAGATGAAAAAAAACTAAGGGAATGCGTGCAAGATCACCTACACATCCTGCTCCTGTCACCATCTTCACCAGAGAATAATCTGCAACCCGTAAGCTGGGTAAAGCATCCTATGGAGATCCAAATTCTTCACAGAAAGGATTGATCTAAAAAAACATTTAGACTAGATTCCATTACATACTTGCTAGTTGATCTAAAAAAAACATTTAGACCAGATTCTATTACATGCTTGCTAGTTGCTACTTGCACCAGAATCCCCTTGATAGACATTAAATAATTGTATGAATAGATCACAAACATATAACTCAGTCCATTCAGGAACAAATAAATGTAGATTAAAAAATGAAAACTAAAAAGAAATTTCATCTAGTAATGGGTTTGCAGTGCTAAAATCCTCATATTGCACCTCAATTAACATCCATAAATAAAAGAATTGAGCAACTCTGTCACTAATTTTCCTCAAATGAAGTATAACTGTGTTTCAACAATTAATTGGAGTAACAGAAGACGCCAAATTATCAAGGAAGCACTTCTTTTTTTTTTTTTTTTTTTTTTTTTTTTTTTTT
>CAVNYN010286177.1:0-35271 GCA_963692815.1 Nyctanthes arbor-tristis | reverse complement strand
CAATCGTAAGTTGTAACTATAAACAAATCCTAAAAAAAAAAAAAAAAAAAAAAACAAAGATCACCACTCATTAATGTCCACTTAAACTATAATAGGATCAAACGGGAAAAAAGAACTATAACATTCCCACAATTAATTTCTAAAACTGTAATAGCAATCATAAACTCTCAGATAAAATAAGGAAACAATCTCTTAACCTGAAAACTAAATCAATTTTAACCACCTAATTAGGCTTTAACATGAGCATCAAATACTATATCTTTGTGCATACATTCCATGAAAACATGTAAGAGACACCACTTATTAACAATTTATGACTTTCATCAGTTTATAATGAAAAAAAATTCCAACAAGTGAGGGCAAAAAAAGTAAACCATGCATGGAAAAGAAACATATAAAATTCTATGTCATTGGCATATTAAAGTGACTTCACTACATGATAACATTTACCTAAACAATCCACTGCAAATATGAACATGTTCCACTAGATTAAGCATTGAGAGGCGATCCAACAACTGACGAGCATGGTACCTGTATAATTTTTAGAAAAAAAGGGAAGTCGTTATATAGTGAATATAAGAATTACAACAAGTTACCATGCATTTCAGTAAGAACTCTTTGGGGAATCATGCTGGCGTATCTTAATCTATATATGAAAAGAGTATTGGATTGTAAATAATCTTATGGACATCATTGTCCATACATTAGATGAACAGTATATAACATTTTTTCTAACATCTACTTTCTTCATGTATTTTATATAAATTAAATAAATAAGACCTACAGGCACATTTACTACTACTAAATGGTATTAATTTGCATTTTTCATTTCTATGGATCTATATAATTCAATTTTTTTCTGTGTCCCATCATTGGTAATTAATTTTAATCCTTTTACATATCCCTGTCTCTTAAAGAAATCAAAAAAAATACAACATTTATACCACAGAAGAAATGAGAAGCTAAAATCTTTATTGCATTTATCCAGTATTATATTTAGTCATACGATGCATTATGAAAAATGGTTCACATATTGTATACATTTAAAATGAATGAACTATATAGATCTCCCAAAAGGTGAATAAGAGTACAAAGTAAACTTCAATTTTTTTTTTCTTTTTTTTAATGAAGGGTGGGTATGGAATTAATGTTGCAAGAATCAATTCTTCTTGATTATTATGTCAATTCATTCTCAAGCAACAGAAACCACAAATCATAAGCTGAAAACAAGCATAGAAGGATATCATGCACCATCACAAGCAAGGCATTGGGAACAGACATGTATGCACAGAAAGAGAGAGCAAGAATAACTAGGTGAAGCTATTTAAGATTAAAGGAAGAAAACAAAGGAACACATTTCAAGTTTCAGATTTACCAGTCATCCACTGCAAGGAAACCCATCAGTAATCCCAGAGTTTGATTGTTTTCAAGCTCAGAGGACCTTTCAGCAACTGCCGCATTTTCCATGTCTAAGGCAGCAAATAGATCTACAGTTACATCTCCTTGTTTCTCGTCATCCATGAGATCTTTTCCGGTAGCCGCAAGATTAATTTTCCCAATCTTATTAGCCTGTTAGTTCAAGACCATCAAGAATCTAATGTTGAGTTTAATAGTCAATACATCTATTTAAAACAGAAAAAACTATAGGTAAACAAGAAATAAAATGATCAGTAAGTGGAAAATGGGCAGAAGAACGTAGAAAAGATACATGCTACACTGGGATACACAAGGTACACGGGAAAGCAATGCATCTTTTTTGTTGATGTGGAATGCCAAAGTTTATATAAATACGGGGCAGGCAATAGGAAAAGAAGTAATACATCTTAATTATTCAGCCTTTGGGCAATGAACGTAACAAGAACACACACTTAAACACCCCCCTTCCCCCGCCAAAAAAACCCCCCCACAAAAGGGGGAGAAGCCTACCTCATCAAGCCTCTTGGCAGAGAAAGCACTGTAATGTTCAAATGCATCCTCATCTTTGGGAAGTAAGTGCGCATATCTGAAAAGATACCATATCATAACTTAGAAATCCATCATGCCATCAGCAAAAACCAGCGGGATTGATGAAAATGAAATAGCATAAGAAATACAATCAAAACATCCACACGAAACTATCTGTACAAGCCTCCAAAATAAAAGATAATAACTAAAAATACGTAAATAAAGAACTTTGATGAATCTAAGTAAAAATCAGCAAAGATGAAAAACATAAAAGCTAGACCGGTGGAAGATAATGGGGTCCATCAATATATATATATATATATATATATATATCGAAGTAAAGAAAAAATAAGAGAAATCAACCAAAAAGGTTCTCCATATATACTAGGTAAGCAAGACATTGATATTGGCATCCACATGACATTACAATACAGGTCATTATCAGAATGCAAGTCAACGATATTCATATCATAAGAAACCATTAGAGACTCAAAAACTCACAATTTCACTTTTTTGACATATTGGAAAAAAAAGTGAAAACAATGAAGTAATGTCAAGTGACAGTTTATGAACAAAGTTGTTTATAAATTGAGTTGCCCAACACACTAATTTCTCAAAACCAGAATCTCACACAACTGACAGCAATCTGCCAAAATTTGGATTACCGTAAAATATTTACCAACTAGGCACAAGGTCACTAGATAATAAGCAAACCAAAGACTGAATCCAGGTCAATAACATAAAGGTAATAAATTAGAAAGGGTAACACCCAGTTTCACTACCGCACCTTTAATCAGCTTATTAATTTAGTATAAAAGCCGATTCTGCTCATGGAGTTCAATTGCACTTCCTGTCTTCAGTTCAGATTCATACCGCTTTCTTGGCTCCAAATGAAACCACTTTTTCTTATACTAAGTGAAAAGAACCAAACTCTTCACAACTTAAAGAATATTAATATTCCCGTGATATCTTCTCTGGATCTAGTGAGTTTCTATGATATCTTCTCTGGGTCTAGTGAGTTTCTGAGTAAGAGTCTCTTCTCCAGAGAGAGTTGGGTTGCATATGAAACCACATTTGGAAAATCACCTTTTTTCTACACTCATTTCTAACACAAATTCTCAAAGAAATATTATTTTACACATTTTCACATAGCTTTTCCCTATTTCTAACAATGCATTCTTAGATATCAATTTCTGTAAAATGACTTCTCATGAAATCAATTCTGTAACAGCCCATACTTCTAGCCTCTTGGTCACATACACATAAGTTCCATGGAGAATGTAGTCAACCATAGGGCAGGATAGTGTAATGCTGATCGCATGCTTATCACTTGTTCAAAAGGTTACATCTCCGGTTTTGACTAGCAGGCTAAAGTCAGAAATGAAGAAGGTGGCAAGGTGCAGGAAAATGAAATGGCAAAATAACAATACTACCTCCAGCCCACAAAGATAGCCAGTTCCTATCTTCATACCGATTAAGAAAAATTCATTTAGTGGTATTGGAAAAGCAAATTTAGGATCATTTTTCACCTATACCCCTTTCATTTATTAACTATTCCAGTGAAACAGTTCTTTTTTTTCTTGTTTTATTTCTATATTTTTATAACAATGCACGTTAAATTGGCACATATAAAAAAACTAATATTTCAACTACAATTTTGAAAAGAAAATGGACTATATTTTGGATCTTTATGGGATGATATGGTGGTGGTGGTGGTTGTCCCCAGAAATTAAATTTTGTTGGAATTAACTGACTGCAACAGCATTGCTAAAACTGAACTAAAATAATTCCAGTTAACCCACAAGATAACCAGACATGCAACGGCATTGCTAAACACAAGAACTACATAATTGAGTTTAGGCCATACATATGATGAACTATACTTAAAATCAATATCTAAAGATGTGAACATGTCAAACATACAAAAAAAAACCAAACTAACTTGAAACCAAAATGGAAGACCAAATTGCAGGGGAACTTACATGCTATCAACATCAATGAAGTCTCTCTTCACCAACAAAGCCGCAAGCTTATAGAGCTCAACAGGTACAGGATTAGCTACCTCCATACGCTGATAATATTGAAACTTAAATCCAAGAATTTGTGAAGCATGGGACTGCAGAGCAACAAAAGAAATCAACAAGTGTAGATTCAATGATTGCAGCATACATACCAATTGCCAACTTTTCCAGGAAAACAATCTAAGAAAGAGAAAAACTCTGCATAACATTATTACCTTTGGAAATATTGGAATTAAGTCCAAGAAGACATTGTTATCAGGCTGAAGTTTGAAACATTCCAAAACCTAAAACATAAATGCTAATTAGGAACAGGGAGCCGTAGAGAATAAGGCATGTTCTCTTTTGTTATCAGGCTGAAGTTCGAAACATTCCAAAACCTAAAACATAAATGCTAATTCGGAACAGGGAGCCTTAGAGAATAAGGCATGTTCTCTTTGCTCTTTTCAAGTTGTTTACAGTTTTTAGTTTTTCAGAATGCAGAAAGCTTATTTTCTTCCATATTTTTTTAAAACGGATTTTCAAAAATAAGGAAAAATTGTTAAAAAAAAAAAAAATTAAATATGGCATCTTGTCATTTTTGAGTGGTTTCACTGTGAAAAAACTGAAAACAAGGAAACAAATCAATTATTTTCTTAAGTTACACAAAAAGCACAAACTAAAAATGAATTCCAAACTCAAAAGTAAAACACAAAGAGAACATACCCTAAATTGTTCAGCAAAATTATTGATATAGGTGGGGAGGTACACACTAAACTTACAATATCAAAAACTCGATTTGGGTCCAGATCAAAATGACCAATCAGTGACTGGAAACAAAAATTTAGTTAGAAAAATTTCGAAACAAAAAAGATGAATTAAGTCAAATTACTTTTCACATCAAACCTTAATAATGCCAACTGTAGCAGCTGATGTATTTTCATTAGATGCTTCAGGAACTTGACAGAGGAGCGTAACCTACATAACATCAAAAAGTTATGGTTAAGGAAACATTGAGAAACTTTGGAAGGTTAAGAACATGAAACAAGATAAAAGGCATGAAGATCTCAAATTATTATTTGACAATATACTGTTAATTGGAAAAACTCTATTAGAACATCTTGACTTCCCAAAAAGAAACAAAAATAGAAACTAAGCACAAACAGAAGTGAAACCAAAAAACTACCAAAAAATGCAGCAATTTTAGTCCAAATAATAAAATGCAAATGAAGAACTTGATATTCAGGAAGGCAACGGATGTAATGATCCAACACCACCCCAAATTTCATTCCAGAAAACATGGTTAAAGGCACTATCTCGATGCCCCAAGACTCAGATAATTATTGCATATCCAACATTCTTAGAGGTTCTATCACGGTGCCAATTGTAGCATATGTAATAACTGGAAGTATTTCCAATAAGAAACATTTAGGTATATTGAAATCTGTAGGTGCTTTGCATGGCTGTGCAGAATGCGAACTACTAAGTGCAACTTAGGTTGAGTTCTATAGATTTCTTATTCACCTCTCCAGAGGGGGAAATTATGGTTAAGGCTTGAAATTTTTGACTGCCAGGAAAAACGAAAATCAGATTCCATACTGGCTGACACATTGACTAGAGCTAGGGGAAATCAGCAAAAGGGAAAAAAGAAGGCTGGGTCTTTAAGTATCAAATACAAAAATGTATTTTTTAATTAGGAAGCAAAAACTTTTTCACTAAAGCATATAAGTTCACAATTTGTAGTGGACACGATTTCACACCTATCTGAAAAATATTTGAAGAAGACTAAGAAAGTGATTCTTCCCATTCGAGAACAAACAGAGAGAAAGAACGAGGTTTTATGACTTAAACCCATGAGGAAACTAGAATGAGCCCCCCCCCCCAACCGCAGCCCCCCGACACAAAAAAAAAAAAACTCTTTTCCCTCCCTTTTTCTTTTAATTCAATAGATAGAAACACTTTCATTTTGCCAGAAATCCTGCAGTTCTATTTGCCACTATTATTCAATATTGATAATGACACTATGATTGCAATATTCAACTCTTAAAAGTTGAAAACGCAATTTCAAACTTTTAAGGGGCCACGTGAATTGAGTTTTTGATCTATGTGAATACAATGAGTTTGAAAAGGAATCGGCATCAGCTACAGATTGCAAACAACTTGCAACATGATTGTTGATAAAAAGAACCAAACAATTGGCACATTAAAAAATCTAAAGGATACAACTAAGGGAAAGAAAGACAAAAGACAGATAAAAGATATACCAGCTTAGCGTAGCCCTCACTTTCTTCTCGAAGCAAGTTAAATTTTGTTTGCTGATAAAGAAGGCGAGTGTTTACTCTGACCTGAAGTAAGTAGAAAAAAAAAATTAGAAGCCAAAACATAAAAATATAGAAATGATGTAATATTGATAACTGATTTGTGACAATGGCACAATAATTTTAGTGCAGGAGTACCTCTTTTGACTTCAGATCGGCGGCCTTTATTTTAATCATTTCACACTCCAACAAAAATTCTTCCTACCATGCACGAGAAAAAAAGGGGGGAAAACTTAAATCATTCTTCTCTAGTCATAAATTTTATCTTATTTAGTAAAATAAATAAATAAAATTAGATGCGGGAACAAAAATATACCTCACAGCGCTCCTGGAAAAATCTCACTGGTACTAGTGCAGATTCCACCAGCCATTTTGCCTAGAAATTGTAAAGTATTAGAAGGTCAATAAATAAGATTTAGAAAGAAGAGGGAGAATTGAAATCAGAACAAGTCCAGATAATATCAAGCAATGTCGAATCTGATTAAAATACCATTTTTCTTTCTTAAAATATGCAATTATCCTGTTTCTGGTTTTCTTCAAACTTGTAGAATTAATAGACAATAAATTGTCAAAAAACATGCGTCTACCGGTGACAAAATTTGAACCTATAAAATATACTTGCTTTTACTCAGCTTAATTCCTTTTAAGAATGAATGACAATAATCAATTCTTCCTACTAAATATGATCTTAACATGCACTTAACTAGGCAAGGACATGTCAAGACAGAATACGGTATCTGACTATTTACATGTATCTTCTTTATATCCTTCTGTGGACAGGTAGAGACATGTAAATATCAGAAATAGCACAAGAATATGTACAGCATTAATGCTGACCAGTTTGATGAGCCGAGTGCGATATTCACCAGGCATGGTAAGCTGCAAGATATAAAATAACAATTATTAGCATCTAATAAGGAACTGTAAAACACATGAAATACAATGTTTACCTGAATTGAAGCAATAAAGCAATCAAATTTTTGATTCCTACTAAGCCAAGCTAAATAAAAGCACAAGTCAAAGGGCACAACATTTAAAATCAACCAGGATACGTTGAAAACTCACGTCAACACCTAATAATAACCCAAATTACAGCTATGAAATATCATTTGCTCTTATCATGTCTAGATAAGAGATTATATGAAAGCTGATTTAATAGAAAGAGAAAATATGATTATATATGTATATATAGCTTGGTAGACTGATTAGAGGGTGGGGTCGGGAACTTGATAAGCTGATTCACAATTGCCATGGCAGCGAATTTGAGAGTTGAATTATGTAAGATTGCTTTTAAATCTACAATTTATTATGTATGGCAGAAAAAAGACAACCTGAGGAAGAGAATAGAGAGCTATAGCAGAATTTATACAAAAATCAATCGAGCTGGCCAGTGGAAAGTCCCAAATTCTAGAACAAGTGAGTGCATATGGTTCTGAAGTTGCCATGAGACCTCTTTCAGGCTTCAGATAGTTTCTTTTAGTTATATTCTATCGACTATCGCCCTATAGTTTGTCAACTAGAGCAATATCTGTTAATTGGTGATGTAATTAATCTGATTTCTTATTGGGGAGATTGAGTGTTCCGATATCTTTTTATGTCAATGAAACAATATAAAATTTTGGTAAACTGTATACCAGAAAATAGTTATATCAATAGCCTATAATTTGATTCAATGGATAATTTTTCTCATTTAAACAGAAAAAAATATATGAAAATCTTTGTATATACTTCTTCCTTTAACTAAATTTTATTAATTTGGAAAATCTATTGCATAGTTGCAAACAATAATTCAACATAAATTGACGTGTTCGTAATTTTGAGATAAATTCAATACAAGTTCAAATGGAAACTCGTAAACTATTCATTATAATACCCATGTGAGAATTATACAGAGCAATAGATGCGTATAAAACTCACATCTTGAGCCATTTGGGTAACAACATCAGCAAAATATGAACCAACATCCCCATCAGGACCACAGTCCGAGAACTTCACTGCCTCTAATGCCACTTTGCATTTCTGAAACGGCATGTCTCCTCGGGCCTACCACCCAAAGGAACCTCATAAATTAGCGGATGACTAAAAATAAGAAGCAATATACAGATAGGTAAAAATATAAAAAAGTCTGATTTCAGGATTTGTCAGGATACACAACAACCCAAAAACAACCATAAAGTATCAGACAGACAATAAACATAATAATTTCAAAAATTTAGATGAATAAAATATTAACTAATACCACAGTCCAGCAGAGTTCATAGAGAAAGCGCAGAACTGGGATGGGGGACGGAAACTTGAAATTTGAGTTTCCATTTTTCAACTCTTTGATGAAGTCTTCGATTAAGTATATACACTCAACAGGAGGCAGAGACATGATTAGTTTGAAAATTTTCTGATTGGCCAAATGGGGCTTAGGGTTATTGGGAAGTGAATTCAGAGGATAGTCGAAAGGGTATTTCAAGGTTGTTCATGGGCAAATTTTGAGAGGGACTGGCGAGGGTTTCAGCTGAATTTCAGAAGTGCACAGGGTTTGGGAGGAGAAGGAAACGTTGCGCGGTGAAATTATTCGACCTATTTATTTTCCCTGCGCTTTACGTTCGGGCTGGATCTGGTTCCCCAAGGCCCGCGATTGTCACGTATTTTCTTTTCTCTCTCTTTTTGAAAAGTGAGAAATTTATGGCCTTTTGTCAAGTTTATAAAGTGAATTTATAAATAGAATTTATAAAGTGTAAAAATGAGTGGTGGAGATTTAATTAAAATTTAAAATATGTGGTGATTATTGAGTAGTTGTCAAATCAATGGTATGTGAGTTTATAAATAGAAAAAATAAAGATTGCCAAACAAGCTCTTATTTATGGGTGACATCTAAAAGAATCACATCCAGGATAAAAGAAAGGTGGGAAACCACTTTGTAGAGTCAGGCATGGAATCAGCTTACTCTAGTGAAGTGGTGAGTAGCTTGATGCGCTATCCTTTGAATACTTACTCTAGTGAGGTGGTGAGTAGCTTGATGCGCTATCCTTTGAATACAAAAGAAATCAATACTATTTATTTCTTGACAAAGATTTTTACAATCACCTATAATCAATTCATAGGGAGAGAAATATGAAGAACACTCCACGAAGCATTGTAAGAATTTATGCATCCATTTCTATTAGAATGTTGTCAAAATGGTGATTCTTGATCAATTTAAGAGCATTACAAACTCCTAAAGCTTCAAACACTTTAATTTCAAAGTTTTTTTTTTCATTCTCATAGTCTTGACATGGATAAATGAGGCCGACAAACTATGCAAGATAAAGCCAAAACTCACTTGATTGGAGTCTCAAACTATTGTTGCATTGCATCAACATCATTTTAAGCTTACCAATAGGCGGGGGTTTCCACTTTTCATGGAATTGATTTGTGTGTTTTGAGAGATTCTTTGAATTTAGGAAGCTTGAGCTGTGAGTTGGATCATTGCAAAATTGACCACATTACTCACCATGAAAGATTTAGAATTCAAAACTATCTCATACAATTATTTCATAAAGCCCCGCACATCATTGTTGACATCTCCCTATCAATGTGATCACTATTATTCATTAGATGAAGAAGCCAATCTTTCATAGTCTAGGTTGATCGTTGATAATAACCAACAGGTGAACCTGTCCAGACCTTCTTGACAAAACTACAGAGCACAAGAGAGTGCATAACGGGTTTATCATCCTCTAAGCAAATTGGATAGTGAGCTTCCATTTTCAGTTGCTTAATCTACAGAAGATCAGCATTAGGAAAAATATTTGAAGTGACTCTTTCCTTAGTACCTTGGGTGAGACTCAAAGATACAGATGGTCTTCTAGATTTTATCTTTCTCAGATAATCAAGAGTTCAACTAGGAATTATACACCAATTTGTAAGCACTATGCACAGAATAAATACCTCTGGGTTCAAGTATTGAGCACAAGTAATCAACTTCATTTTGAAGCCTCAGTGGAATTTGTAAAATGAGATTTCTCTCTCATTGAAAATGTCATGTATAAATGTCCAAATCTCATTCCATCAAATCTATTTTCATCAACTAGTTAACCACAATATTCTCTGCGTCCTCAATTAAGTCTGATGCAGTAAAATTGTTGTAGTCATCCATAAGCCTGGGGTCGAGCTAGACTCGAATAATACTTTCACAACCAACTCTATATCTGATATCATTTCTGATGTGGGATTGCGTCGCCAAAATGCTTCTTGAAACATAGCTGGATTGTGACCTATCTTAATTGTTAGAAAGGTAGAGTTAGGAAGATAACCGGCTTTATATACTTTAGTAACCAATGAATCTGGTTCTGTGAGAAATTTCGACCCATGTTCGCCAAAAAATGCCATGTTCATAGCTTGGAGATGTTTAGATCCCAATCGTCCTCTATTTTTTGGATGACAAAGCTGTTCCCATCTCTTCCATGAGATTCCTTTAGAGATCCCTTATACTCTTTCCCCTTTCCCCACCAAAATGTGTTCATCATGCATTCAATACCAATGCATAGATTAACTGGCAACTTCAAGACGATCATAGCATAACAGGGAATGGCTTGGGCAACATTTTTTAGTAGAACTTCTTTTCCAAGCTTTGGAGATGAATTTTTCTTTCCACCCTCATAACCATTGCCACACAATATCCTTTATGAATGCAAAAATCCCCCTTTTGTTTCTACCAACAAGTGATGGAAGTCCAAGATATTGTCAAAGACCTCCTGTTGCCTCAATTCCCAACAAATAGGAAAGAGTCGTCCTTCTTTCGATAGATACATTATAGTTGAAATAAAGACAGGACTTTTGAAGATTAATGGTTTGACCTGATTCTTCCTCATATGCCTTCAACACTTCTCTAATAAGATAGCTTCCTAAGCGCCAGCTTTCAAGAAAAAAGTGACTAAGTAATATGCCTTCAACATATTAGAGATTAATGGTTTGACCTGATTCTTCCTCATATGCCTTCAACACTTCTCTAATAAGATAGCTTCCTAAGCGTTAGCTTTCAAGAAAAAAGTGACTAAGCTTTGAAGAAAAAACAGAATTTCATCATCTACAAAAAAAGAGATGCAAAATAAGTAGTGCTTCTCTAACAACGTTACAGCCATGAAATCTCCCTAAAGCTATATGGTGTTGCAAAACATTGGAGAGGCCATTAACACATAAAATAAAAAGGTAATTAAGATCGGAAGAGCACACGTTTGCCTAATACCTCTTCATGGAATGAAGCGGCCAATTTCCCTACCGTTTTGGAGAATGTTGTACTTGAAAGTAGTATAACACATAAACGGATAAGATCAACAAAAGTTTGGGCAAATCCCATGCAAGTTATAACAAGCTGGAAGTACTCCCTTTCAAATCGATCATAAGCCTTACTTATATCAACCTTAGAGTATCTTCAATAGAAAGGTATGGTCTTATGATGATTTGAAGGGGAGCGACTGAGAGAATATGATCATTTTTTAATTGAAATTTTGTGTAGAGGAAAAAGAGAGGGAAAAGTGAAAAATAGTTGAAAGATAGAAAGAAATCCAAAAATAATAATAAACTAATAGTGGAAGAGGTGAAGATGAAAATATATTTTAAGACCTTATATGGGACACGAGGAAGGAAAATTGAGAAAAAAGTGGTGCAAATGAGAAAAAAATGATTAAAAAATAAAAACTAAAATAGAATAGATAAGATTATGAGACTCGCCCGATTTTTTTGTTTCTCTCTCCCTTCAAATGGACCAAGTCCATACCTCGGTGTTTTCCTCTTGAGACAGTGTATGACTTTGAAGGCAAGCATAATATTATATGTTACTAATCTTGCTAGGATGAATACACATTGGGAATCAAATTTAATTGTCATCATGGCTCTAAACGTAAGCTACCTTGCGCCCAGAGGTAATGATTTTGTAGTTGTTAGGATTTTTGGTGATGCCTTCTCTTCTGAGAAAGGAAAGACCTCTTCGTATCAAGAACTCCTCATCGATGAGCTTGATGGCATGTCAGTACTATTCCTTTAACTTGATAAAATTTAAAACCTGATCTCTAAAGGTCCTGATGAGCAGCTGTTTTCTTTATATCCCTACAAGAGAAAAAAGGAAGACTAAATATAATATCCATTGGATATATTTGAGCAGCTGTTTTCTTTCTATGCCTACAAGAGAAAAAAGGAAGACTAAATATAATATCCATTGGATATATTTAAAAATCAGTAAATTTCTCATGAATTTGCTAAAGTACATTATCAATATATAATTTAGTATTATTTGTCAAAATAATTCAATCTCTTCTGGAGCTTTTGATGATATTCAATGCCCCTGATATATAGTATTAATATTATTTTCAGCTAATACTAATTCAAAAAGTAATTTGTCTTAAAGAATGGTATGTATAGTTGTACTATCAACGAGAGCAATTTATTATGATTAACGACTAATCAGGTTACCAATATTCCCTTTTAGGTCGACAAAGTGTCAAAAACATCAAGTGAGTCAAAATAATTGAGCCATCATAATCAAGAAAATTAGTTTCCACTTTCCCTTTTCCCTTGATCTACTGCTAGTAAAGATCCATGAAATATTTTACCTTACGACATGTAAGCATTCGATACCCTTTCATACCACATCAAAAAAATATTTTGTATACTTCTTTCAGATGAGCTATTATCATTGGATGCTTTATGCACCTCACTATTAGAGTTTTGTTCATGAGTTTTCCCACGTCTTCACCCACGGTTCACGATGAGATGTTACATTTGCTTCAGGCAATGCAGGGAAACCAGTGGGGCATAACTCATGATTTTTAATATCTCATGTGGATCTTTTATGGTAAGGTACTCAACTTTTAAGTTATCGTAGAGATGATAAAAAGGAAACTAGGTGTTTTTACACTGTCCTTAGATGTGTTTCCTTCTTTTATTGTCTTATCCAAGCCACTTGAGATTAAATGTACCATAGTATCAATAGTCTAAGACAAATAATTCTTGCTGATACGTGCAACTAGCTAAAATTTGATGATATTAGCTATTTGTGTAGCTTTATGATATGTAAAGTCATAAATTCAATATCATCAGGACATGAATATTTATACTCTACTTTAGAGAGTATTGTTTCACATATCACTAATATCTGTAGCCATCATGACATATGCTACTTCAAGAGCATAGTAAATTATACTTTTAGAATTAATTGGGTTATTGCTACTTCAGGAGTAATAGATTAATATTCATTAGAGATATTGAATTACCAAATAAATTAAATCTAGTATAGACTGCTCTTCAAGAGTGGTAACATTTTTCAGAATATTACAATTAGTTGTGCTACTTCAAAAATAATAAATTATTTGATCTAGCTCAAATAAAAAATTAAATAATGCAATAACAGATACATATAACCAATAATAAAAAGAGACAATTGCTTCATAAGAAGCAATATAAAATATTTTTCAGAAATATTTATTTATTGTGTTTTTCTTTAAGAAAATACATATTTAAATTTCATATATCATACTCTTCAGAAGTATACCATATTCAATTGGAATATGTTGAGATCATATTGTATTCTTCAGAAATCACAACATATTAATCTTAGTAAGCCTCAGGACTATTAAGAATTGCAGAATCGTGTTTCCACAGGAATTACGACAAATTTCATGTGACTTCTGTAATGCTAATCATATTCTTTTAGAATATGATATGTAATTGGTGATTCTTTAAGAACCACAAGAATAATATTTAAACTATAATAACCTTCAGGATTATTGGTGAAATTTTAAAGGTCGTGTTTCTTCTGGAAACAACAATAAATATAAATTGACTAAAAGATTTCTAAACATTCATATAACACAATAATAACATAAATTATGCTTGTACATGTAAAACAAATTTACATGTCGAGGGATATAGAACGAATTACCAATTTGCATTATATTAGTTTTGGCAAAGAACAAAAAATTATGGCTCTCCGTCGTATACAAACCATAATTGATTCCATAATTAATATCAATTATTAGTCGGTCTCGCAATCAACAATACGTAATAGAGAGAAATAATAATTAACAATGCGTGGACCTCTCGCTTGATTTCAGTAGCAATAAAAAGTTAAAAGATTGTTGTTTGCACCCAATTGACTTTGGCAAATATTTAAGAAAGCAATCTACAGAATAAAATAAATTAGAAAGCATTAATAAAAAATCGATAAAAAGCAACTGGAGTCATTCAATCTTCAATTTTGAAAAGTTTGAAGGAGCAACTTGAGTTGATTTTCGACAACAAATTTTGAATTGCTTTCAAAGAAACGAACTTGAATTGTTGCCAGTTGTTTTCTTGATACGCCCTACAAAACTCAAGGGAGATAAAAATCTAAGAATTAACTTACTATTGGATAAAATTCAATATGTGGGGCCACACCTGTAATATTAATGTGCAGTTATATCCTAAGGTATAGCCAATTAAAGATGATTTATAAAGTTTTATGGCTACTGAATATTAAAGTGTCATAGAATTAATGCGTAGAGACCGGTTTTCTATTTCTAAATTGTTGAAGGGGCCGATTTGGAAATACTATAAAGTTACATTTATATATAGGTCATGGTCCCTGATTGAACAAATGGTTTTTCCACTTTCTCAGTCTCCCCATCAACAGAGAGAATCCCTAAAAAAAGTACGAATTAATTGGAAGATCATAACTTGTCAGATCAAGAAACCAATGGAGTTAGGTACGCTTCCGCAATCTTTCATTTTGTTCTCTTTGATTCAACATAGGATTTAGAAATCATGTCTGGGGTTTCAGATTTGATTATGATTTTACATGATTTCAATTCGGTAATTTATTCTACAAGTGGTATCAGAGTCGACCTACGATTAAACCATTGAGAGTTGATGAATTTTAGAAATAATGAATATTAATTATTTGGATTCAGCCTATGGATGTTGTGACATTCATTCCGTATTCATGCTAGAATTAATTTTAGATTTTATGGAATCTGGAATTATTGGATTAATCCATCTTTTCATGCAATTGAAGTCATTTATTTGGTTTTGCATTTAGTTTCTGCACATTTGAATTAATTCATTCCTTGACTTTAATTACTGGAATTTTAGACTTTCGTTGGATTCTTCATTCACGTACTAACTCCGTTTATGATCAATCCAAAATTATTTCTGTGATTTCAATTTTAGTTCAAATTCAGTCAAGAGATTTAGAATGCTATTTATTGGATTTATTATCCATATGGTTCACATACTTGCATGATTTGGTTTATATATTGAAAATTTGGTAGCTTTGGTAATTGTATTTGGCACAATTGGTGTTGATCACCTTCGGTTTATTATTATATTATTATGTAATAATCTGAGGATCAAGTTTTATTCGTTTGTAATTAATTATCATGCAACGACCATAACAATTATGAGCATTTTGAATTTGGCTAATGTTAGTTCGGTTTAAGAATTCCTATGGGTCTAGGAATTAGTTCGTCGAATTGCTTCATTTTAAGTTCTTAGAGAGTTAGGAATTGATTAAGATCATCAACTTAATTCAATTACATGGTTGTCTTATATTTGTAAATATGTTAGTTGACACAACACGTCACCAAAGTGACCTCTATTGTGAAGATTAGCCCAAAGGAAGGCTAATATTTGGCCGAATTTCATGCCCACATGTGGTGTTAAATGTGTGACAATTATTCAGTTTCTATGTAGATAACAAGTCAATCCAAAGAGAAGCTTATTATTTGACAGGAGTTATTCTCAATGTTTGTTCACCACAACAAGAATACCACTGTGCAATTAATATTACTGTCCAAAGACTTGATATTAATGTCGTGTCCGGTGTCTTGGATGGGGTAGACCATTTTTTGAATTTTATTGATTATTTATTATGGATATTCATGTGAGTATGAAAATTTATTTGGTCATTTTTTATTTTCTTTACAGCTAATACATTTGCTACTGAGCATATTCAGTTACTTTTACCGCATGGATCTTTTGATCCTTAGGCGCGGCATTCCAAAAGCCTTTAGGGGTGTAATATCCAAAAGGATAACTTAGGTTAATGAGTTCCTTTCTGAAATTAAGAATCGTTTTCACAAAAACAATAAGGCTGAAATAAGTATGCTTTTACAAAGCTTGACTTCGATTAAGTATAAAGGCGAAAAGAGCATAAGAGAGCACATCATGAAGATGTCTCATATTGCTTCAAAACTTAAGCACTCCATCTCAAGCTATCCAATGACTTGCTCATACATTTGGTATTAATATCACTCCCTACACAATTCAGTCAATTTAAGGTCAGTTATTACTGCCTGAAGGAGAAGTGGACTCTTAATGAGCTCATTTCACATTGTGTAGAAGAGGAAGAAAGAATGAAGCAATATAGGACTGAGCGTTCATTTGCCTTGCACCTCTAAGGGTAAGGGCAATAAAGAAATAAATGAATATAAAGCTGCTATTAAAGGTACAATTCTTACTTTAGTCTACTTTGAGGTCAATTTAGCTTCAGTACCAAGAAACATTTGGTGGCCAGATTCCAGTGCTACTAGTCATATAAATGTTTCTATGCAAGGTTGCTTGAGCTACCGAAAGCTAGAAGATGGTGAAAGATACATCTATGTGGGTAATGGTAAAACAGTAGAAGTTGAAGTAATAGGTACATTTAGGTTATTGTTAGGAACTAGTTAGTCTTTCGATTTGAAAGACACTTTTGTTGCTTTGTCTTTTAGACAGAATTTGATTTCTATTCTCAAATTAGACAAATCTGGATATTATCGTTCTTTTGGAAATAGCCAGTTTAGTCTTTCATTAAATTCGAATAATGTGGGTACTAGTTCTTTATCTTCATATGATAACCTATATTTGCTTGATACAGTTACATCATATAATAAAACCTTGCATGTGGAATCACATGGTACTAAGCGCAAATTAAATAAAGAAAATTCAACATCATTATGGCGCAAGTGCTTAGGTCATACCTCAAAAGCAAGAATTGAAAGACTTGCATCTGATGGTATTTTAGATTCACTTAATTTTACAGACTTAAATGTTTGTATTGATTGCATTAAGGGAAAACAGGCCAAAACTAAGAGAATAGGTACCAACAGAGCTTCAAACGTCTTAGAATTGACTCGTACATATATTTGTAGACCGTTCCCTATAGCGTTTTGGAATAGTCAACAATATTTTATATCGTTCATATACGATGATTACTCACGTTATGCGTACTCATATATCATTCATGAAAAATCTCAGTCATTGGATGTGTTTAAGGCTTTTAAAGCTGAGGTTGAGAGTCAACTCAACAAAAGGATTAATATTGTTAGATCTGACCATGGGGGTGAGTACTACATCAGATACGAAGGTTTTGGAGAACAACGTCCTGGGCCATTTGCTAAATTCCTAGAGGAGTGCAGAATCGTCCCGCAATTCACCATGCCAGGATCGCTCAGCATGAATGGTGTGGCTGAAAGACGAAACAAAACTCTTAAGAACATGGTAAGGAGTATGATTAGTCATTCTACCTTGCCAAAATCACTCTGGGGAGAAGCATTAAAGACAGTAGCTTACATTCTTAATAGAATACCAACTAAAGCAACTGTCAAAATATCTTATGAGCTTTGGACATGAAAAAAAGCCTAGTTTGAAGCATTTTCATATTTGGGGATGTCCTACTGAGGCTAGGCCTTATAGGCCATATGAAAATAAATTGGACTCTAAAACAGTAAGCAGTTATTTTATTGGTTATGCAGAGCGATCTTCATGGTATAAGTTTTATGATCCCACACGTCAGTCAATTTTTGAGACGGGAACTGCAACATTTTTTGAGGATGTTGAGTTTGGGGGTAGAAATAAGGTTAGAGACATTGTCTTCGAGGAAGAATCAACTTCGATTCCTATTATCGCTTTTGATGATATGCAGGCTTCCATACTTGTCAATAATCAAGAAGTGAGTTAGGATCCTCAACAAGACAATGTTGAACGGCCTCCCATTCAAAATGAGACTTCTATTCTAATAGAACAAACTCAATAACCTCAAGAACTAAAGAGATCCACAAGATAAAGGAGAAATGGTATTTCAGATTATTACATAGTATTTCTCTAAGAACATGAGAAACATAATGGAATGATGGAAGATGACCCAATCAATTTTCGTCAAGCCATGCAAGTAATTCTCAAAAGTGGATAGATGCCATGAATGAGGAGAACTATGCAAGACAATAAAGTTTGGGATCTTGTCCCATTACTAGAAAGTGCAAAATCCATCGGTTGTAAATGGATATTTAAAACTAAAAGGATTTGAAAGGTAATGTGGAAAGATATAAGGCTCGTCTTGTAGCTAAAGGCTTTACTCAAAAGGAAGGCATTAATTTCAAAGAGACTTTCTCTCTTGTTTCTACGAAAGACTCTTTCAGGATAATTATGGCTCTTGTTGCACATTTTGACCTTGAGTTACATCAGATGAATGTAAAGACAACGTTTCTCAATGGTGACATTGAGGAAACGATTTATATGGAGCAACCAGAAAATTTTGTGTCAAGAGACTCGAAGAAGATGGTTTGCAGACTAAAGAAATCCATCTATGGACTCAAACAGGCTTCCCGTCAGTGGTACCACAAATTTCATCAAGTAATTATCTTGTTTGGTTTTGAGGTAAATCTAGTTGATGATTGTGTGTATCACAAGTTTAGTGGGAGTAAGCATATTTTTCTAGTTTTATATATTGATGATATATTGCTTGCCACTAACGATATAGGCATACTGCGTGAAACCAAGAGATTTCTATCGAAAAATTTTGAGATGAAAGATCTTGGTGACGCATCCTTTGTATTAGGGATTCAGATACAACGAGATCGTTCTCAAGATATTCTTGGATTGTTACAAAAGAGCTATATCGACAAGATGCTTAAAAGATTTGGCATGCAAAACAGTAAACCAATTGATACCCTAATCACGTATGGTGAAAAGTTTAGTCTCCAACAATGCCCTAAGAATGATTTTGAACTTAAGGAAATGCAGAAGGCTTTCTATGCATCAGCTATAAAAAGTCTTATGTATGCTCAAGTTTGTACACGTCTAGATATAGCATTCATTGTTAAAGTGATAGGCAGATATTTAAACAACCCAGGAATGGTTCATTAGAGAGCAGCCAAATGGGTTATGAGGTACTTAAAGAGAACAAAAGATTACATGCTCACATATAAGAGATCATATCAGCTAGGGATTATAGGGTATTCTGACTCTGATTTCACTGGATGCCAAGACAGTAGAAGATCCACTTCAGGCTACATTTATCTATTGGCTGGGAGAGCTATTTCTTGGAAGAGTGCTAAACAGACACTCGTAGCTTTTTCCACTGTGGCAGCAGAATTTGTGGTGTGTTATGAGGCGTCTAATCATGGATTATGGCTGTGGAATTTTGTCACTGGCCTGCGCATTCTGAATTGTGTTGAAAGACCACTTAAGTTATTTTGTAACAATAAGTCAGTTGTGTTGTATTCCAATAACAATAGAAGCTCATCTAAGACAAAATGTAAGATCCCGCAAAATCTTAAAGAACGAATTTAGCAATGTGACCGTTATTTTGATAATGGTGGAGGAATTATTTGGATTGCACAACTTGGTTGTATTGAATTGTAAGATTATTACTCCAATGAATGCCAAGAAAGTGATTATTAGCAATATGATTGTTACTTTGACGATGATTGAATAACGACTCAAATTACATCAATTGTGTCATATGGTTAAAAGATCATAGCTCAAGTGATGCCTACAATAAAAATATAGTATTTGATTAGTATGATACAAAAACATAACAACCAAATCGTAAGATCATACTAAGTAGGAGGACTTAATAAATAATAAATAATTAAAAAACCTTAAAATGCCACTTGGTCATTTTATGAAATAACCAGATAAGAAAATAAAAAGAACAGCTGTCTCCAATATGATACATACAACAAAAAATGTATAATTCATCACAAACAAGCTAATATAACCTTAACTCAAATTTTCATTACTCACCAGAGTCCACGAAAGCGGGCAACATTCTTCCTCAGAAATCCCACTATTCGAGAAATCAAACTCCGTAACAAGTGAATGGTACAGGGGAAGTAACAAAATTAGTTTCACCTCAATGTGGTCATCAAATGCCTTGAAATAGACAGGAGCATCAGCATCAATCAAAACATGAGGAATTGGGACCCGCAGCGATAACTCAACTTGAGTATGGGGGTTCAAAAAACTGACAATGAATAGAGATTGCTTGAGGAGTAAATCGACTATGATGTCTGTTAATTGAGAGCAGGAAAAGTTTGCCTTTAGGTAGAAGAGGAGTAAACGGAGCGTAGAGGAATGTGACTGGGCTTCCCAGGTGAAGCGCCAATTTCTAGGGTTCTGTGTGGCCGGAATAGAAGGTGTCTCTGGTGACGGAGATGACATTTTACCTTTGTTTATGCTGGTTGTTTTTTGCAAATATGTCTGCCGCCACGTTGCCTCAATTTATTTTTATTTTCATGGGTAATTTACACCTAACGTCCTCAACCTTTCAACCATTAATAAGTCTTGTCCTCAATCTTTATTTCTCCTTCTATAAGTCCTCAACCTTTTAACAAATCCTAATCTAAGTCCCAGTAACGGAATTCATCCAATTTCACTGTTACGCACCTAATTGCCAAGAACAAGCTGAGGGCATTTTTGGCATAACACTAAACACCTATTACCCATACCTGATTTGGATAGTGTGTGAGAGATTCTTCTTGCTATTGCTTTTTCTTATTTAGATGCGGATACGAGGTCTGCTGAGTTGAGTCACAAGTCACTCGCGATTTTGTCCGTGTTTTCTCTCTTTGAACTGGAGTGTATGTTCGTGGCAACTGATTCCGTCTGAGTTTGATGCCATGTGAATTTACTGTTCTATTCTTCCATAGATGTCTAAGCCAACTCAACGGCATTGATTGAAATTGTTATTGCAAGGATAAAGTCCGAATCTTCGAGCAGAGAACAGTAATGCTCAAGGAATATTCAAAGGTATCATGGGAATTCTGAACTTTCCATTAGCATATCTACAAGCGTTGAAAATAGGAATCAAGGCACTATTTGCCTTGTGCTTGTGAAAGTAGTATCGGCACAAAGTAATGGAGGTAGGAGCGGTGGAGTTGTTGATTGACATGCTGGTAGAGTTTGAAAAATGTGACTTTGAAAGAGTACTCGCTTCTATTGAATTACTCTGTAGGATTTGTTCTGGCTACTCGGCATTCGCGGCTCACTCGCTTACAGTTCCGCTTCTGGTCAAATTCATTCTAAAGATCCCCGACCAATACGCCACGGGTGCGCTGCTATCACTTTGCTTAGCATTCAAGTTAACTCAGCGTGAAGCGGTCGCTACCGATGCATTGATGAAGCTGCTATTACTAGTCCAGAGTGATGCATGGAGAGAGCAAAGCATAAGGCGCGAATGCTCCTGAAATTGATGCAGGACTCTTGGCCAGCGACTTAATTGCAAATTCCGACGATTTTGCTTGCAGCAAGATCGTTTTGTTTTGATTTTCCTTAATTGAAAAAATTATTTTTGTTGTCAAGGGTAAACATTGGTTAAAAAAATGGGTTGAAGGTTATCAAGAGGAGGAAGAGGAGGAGGAGGAAGAAGATGATGAGTAGGGTAAAAATAGAGATTGTTGAGTGGGCTTTGTGGACAAGATGAGATGAATTTAAGTGCTTGAGGATGCTGTGGAAAGGTTTGTGTCACGCCCCCACTATGTTACTGAGTATTAGTGAATATTTTTATATTAGCTATTATATTATATAGCGGAAGCTTTCATTTTAAATTTTTATTTTTGTACAAAAAGTGAGGAATGAGACATACAAAACTAACAAAATTGTTCCCACTCTCTCTCTTTTTTTTTTTGAAGAATCATTGCGATGTTATTTTATGGCTTCATAAACTTTTCTTTGAGTAAGAAAAGCCAACACATCCCTTTTTGCTAGTTTTACTGAATTTCTTTGCATTTTTAGAAAGACTTATAAGCTGGGTTTTAGGATCGCTTTTTGCCATCCTCAACATCAAGAAGTAGAATTGGTTTCTTATTCCTTCATTTGCTTTTTCATGCCCAAACGCTTTGTTAATTTCAACTAGGTTTACAATAAGATATAAAGAGCACAACAAATTATGTTAATAAGTATATTGATTAACTAGCTGAGTCAAGTGATTGGAAAGCCTTTATATAGAAAAGTAGGCTTTCAATCAATATAAAAGTTAACTCTTAATTTTATGTACATACTACAAGCTCTATACATGTTTTACATATATGTTTATATATATGTGTATATTTCTAAGCTTACATATATTCTTACAAGCATCTATATAATCAATATTAGTTAACCCTTTATTCATTTATACTACTACACTTTATTCATTTATACTACTACATTTGGATAACAACATAGGCTTATCCGTCATAAACCTATCACTATAAAGATGAGCAGGGACAGTGGCACAAAAGATATTAAGCTCATAAGTTGTCCCAAAATATATTTGTAACCAATGTGCATTTTCATAATAGTTCCAAAGGTCGGTTTCCGCTACATGCAAAATTCTATTTCCATCTGCGGACATGCTCCAACTCACGGCTTGTTTTTCAAACACTTTGCTCTCAATCATCTACAAAATTGTAGAAAATGGATTGAGTACAACGTACTCAATCAGTAACGCAATCTTTTGACTCCCCGTTTTTACACAAGAAATTCCTTTGTAATCACAAGTTCAAAGAAGATATGGAATGCACAAAACGTTTAGTTGCACAAGGATCCCAATCACTAGTTAAACTACCATCTAGAGCGCATAAGATTCATATCAATTCATGTCATTCAATATAGATTCAATGATGGCCATGTATATTCTAGTGGATCCACATCTAAATTCCAGTTGACCCCTACTAGAGTTTTAAACAAAATGCAATTCAAATACGAAGCAATATACCATACTGATAATCACATATCTCGGTATCATTACATGGCTCTTAGTATGGAACAAAACAAAACAAAGCAAATCAAAGACAATACATGGTAGAGCATCAACTAGTGATTCAAATGCAATAAATCAAATTTTCTTTACAGTATAATGCATCAAAATCCATGTTCATCTTAAAAATACATGAATGCTCAAAGGGAATCAAAACATTAGTTACTCACCTCCTTAACTTAATTTCCCAAGGGTTCATTGAATTGTCCTAAGTGGAAAAGTGTCCCTAAAATCTTAATATTCCTTAATTAAAGTTGTGTTTCAAGTTGGATTCTTCCTACACATGGAAATGAGTCTTTTTCAAGTGAAATGTATGTGTTTTGGTGAGTTTTTCTTGGTGTTCTATCACCATTCCCATTTATGGACGAATTTTCTTAGTTATTTTGGATAGAATCTTCAGATCCACCTATAAGAATTAAGATAATTGTCCTTAAATAATTTTTGGAAATAGCCAATAGAAAGAAGCACAATTATATTCTTGAGAGTTTTTGCCAACAAGGACTATGACAAGTGTCTTTTAATTTTTCATGTGATTGTTTTCCTAGACTAAATAAGTGACTTTGTAACATCTTGCAAAAATTTAACAAGGAATTAAACAAAATGATAAGAATTAAACAAAATGATAATATTTTGATAATGATAATGATGGGAAATTACTTGAATTTCTAAGGTTATATGATTAACAATTTGAAGACCTATTGATTCTCACAACTAATTGCAGAGTTGATCATTCAGACCTTTCAATTCATAGATGTAGATCTCAGACCTATGAATGTAGATATTCCCAAAACTCACATAGAAAAAAGGAAGTGAGTTAGAGAAAGAAAAACAACTTGGACAAAAAGAAATGAAGTGGCTTAGACAAATCTTTTTGGTTGATAACCTCATACCAATCAATCGAATAAAGATCTTATAGGGAAATTAGAAGACTAAACAAAACATGTAGAGCATAACTTAGACTTTGGGACAGAGAAGGGCTTGCTCACGAGCTAAAAAGGAATCTGCTAGCCAAGGAAGAAGGAAAGTGAGGCTTGCTACGATCAATACAAGATCTTAGAAGAAATCCCATTCAGGGACGAGTTCGAAGAGGAATTCCTAATTCTTATACGGATAATTAAATAAAAAAAAAAGTAAAAATGAAAATTCTGACACCGATAATTTACGAGTAAGTATTACACCACTCTTGTCACGCCCCGTCAATTTTTCAATTTTCTTAAATTATTTATATTTGTAAAAAAATTCAATAGCGGAAGCTTCAATACAAATAATAAGGATGGGACATACAAAGCGAACAAAATTGTTTCTTTCTTGATAAGGCTAATTACTTAAACAAACAAATTGTTATATTTTAAAGAATCATTAAAACTTGATTTTTCAATAAAATACAAAGAACAAAACAAGTTATATTAATAGATATATTTCATTGATTACCAAAGCAAGCATAATTAATCTAGTCAAGACAAATTATTGGGAAGCTATCATACTGAAAGGTAAGTTTCTAATTGATAGAAATACATTTATAGAGAGGTGAGCATACTTATTAATACAGAAGGTATTAAATTCACAATTGCTTCAAAGATAGGTTTCCACGACATGCAAAACTCTACTCTCGTTTGCGGACATGCTCTAACTCGTGGCTTGTTTCTCAATTGTCACACCTTCAATCATCTACAAGATTGTAGAAGATAAAGGTGAGAGTACAAAGTACTGAGTGAGTAACAAAACTTCTTGATTCATCTTTTCTTTGGAAGATTCATTTTCAAGAAAACCATTGAATGCACAAAGCTTTTGAATGCACAAAAAGGCCCTATCACTAGTTAAACTACAACCCATAGCGCACACAAGATTTATCTCATTCAATATCAATTCAATTATGGTCATGTACATTTAAGTGGATCGACATTCGAATCCCGATTGACCCCTACTGGAATTTCAAACAAATAGCAAAGCAAATACCACACTAATCGTCACCATCTCGATATCATTAGATGGCTCCTAGTATAGCAACAAAGCAAAGACAAAAGGGTAGAGCAACTAGTGATTCAAATACAATAAATCAATCTTTCTTTTCAATGCATCAAAATCTATATTCATCTCATGGAAACTTCAATCAAAACCATGCTTTTCTTATCACAATTCAAGAATACAAAAAGGGAATCAAAGCATTAGTTACTCACCTTAACTTGATTTTTTTCGAAGATTCGTTGTCTTGACTTTGAGTTGTTTACAAATGCCCGCAAAACCTACATTTTTCTTGATCAAAGTGGTGTTTCAAGTTGTATTCCTTATATATATGACAGATGGTCATTTACAAATGCTAAACCAAATGTTTGATAGGTTTTAAGGGTTATTTCTCTCCTTATACCCCTTTTGGACGAATTTCTTTTATTTTTTTGAAGTTCTAAATATTTATAAAAAGCAAAAGTATTGAAAGAAAGAGACAAGATTATAAATGTGGAGAGGAAGTGAGAGAGGGTCGGTTGGGAGGTTGAGAATCCTCGCCTCCTTCCGTCCCCATTTATATTCATTAGAAAATATCTGGATTTAGTTTTTTCTAATAAACCTTTGAGGTCTGCCAACCAGGATGCGACGCGCGGTGCAATGTGGCGCTGTACACTGGGAGGTAGTGTGGTAAAATGAGATTGATATGTTTATTGCCTGAGCAGTCTTTATACTCTATGTTATCTTATAATCAAGCTATGATATTTTGATCTATGTTATTTGAGACTTTTCACTTAACATGATTTTATAATTAGGTGGTTAAGCTTCAAGTCATGTTAAACAATAACCACATTGTTTTCTCGAAGCATCACTCGAGTGACTATCTTTGAATCTTGTAACATAATTTATGCAATTCACGTGGTTATCCAATTTCATTGTCAAAATATCGCTCATATTGTTAATAACCACCTTCTAATTCATTGTCAAAATATCGGTTAAGAACGACCATCTTCTAATTCTAGGCATTCATTTGGGTAACAATCCTGTAACTTTACAATAGAGGCAATTCAATTCGATCACGTTGTCACATTCTCATTCTTGGCATTTATTTAAGTGGAGAGTAATGCAATTCCATACGATCATATTGCCATATTCAACTTTTTGGCGTTCATTTTAGTGATAAATCTTATATCCTTCCAATTGATACAATTCAATACGATTGCATTGTTACATTCTAATTCTTAACAATCTTGTAACTTTACGATTCAATATGGTTATATAGTCACATTCTACTTCTTGGCGTTAAATCATGTAACCTTTCAAGTAATTCCCAATCATTGCATTAATCAAAATACTATCATTTTGCTTAATTCCTTGTTAAATTTTTGCGGGATTTACAATCTACCCCTTTTAAATGAATTTCATCCTTGAAATTCGCTAAGTATTGAGGTGATAACTGTTATTTTCAAAAGCATAGTACGCCACCTGATAGTCTTCACTTCAATGAATTGCTTCCACTACGCACTCTTATTTCTTTTACTGTTAAGAGTTTGTGTGGCGCTCTAGTAATTAATCCCTTTTTCATGCATGAGTTTTCCATCCATCTTCAATATCGAAGTTCAAAAATCAAATTTATTTTTTCTTCTTAACCCAAACATACTATAAGTTCAAAATTAGGTTGAGCAAATACTAAAATTTTAAGAATCTAGTTACTCAAAATTTTATTCGAACTTTATTCAGAATGGATTTGGATTGCCAGTTGATTATTGCCTTTTATTTTTCACTGCATGATTTCATTCAATGCTCTTTGTTACCATTTTGATTGAGCTCATAAGATTTTTGGTTATTATCTATTGACAATGGTCCTTCTTAGAATGTAGAAAACCTTAATTGTTTGATTATGGACTTCTGTAAAATTGATTTCATGTTCCTGTTTACTTTCCTTACAACTTTGTTTAATCTCATGAGACATAAACCTTTCTACAGCTTTGCATTATTTAATATTTTGTTACCTCTCTTGTACCCACATCCCTCTATTTTGTCAAATTTTTAAGACCGAATTGGTTTTCCTGTAGAGAAAAGGGAAAAGTCGAAAACCGATTTGGTTGTCCTTCTATCAGGTTTCTTGTCTTATTTAGTCCTTGTAATTTAATTTGAAGTCAAAATGAAATTTACAAAACAAATATGGAACATTAGCTTGAAAATTGAGAACAGATTTGACATAGTTTTGGAAAGAATGCGACTCAAGGAATCAGATTTTGCTAAGTCCTTCAGGTAAATAAAGTTTTCGAAATTGGGAGGAATTATTGTCGATAGATGATAATCAAACAATCTCATGAATTTACTCAAATGGTAGCAAAAGGCATTGAATAACGGCATCCAGAGATTCCAAGATTTCAAATACACATTGAAGGACAATAAAAAATGATAAGAACAAGAAAGGAAAAGGAAAGAAACAAGTTTTTCCCAAAATACAATTTTTCATAGAACTAATAACTCATATATCAAAGGCAAGTTTTTACCAAGGCGTTTTCATTTTTCATCAAAGAGAATTTTCACTATTGAATTATTCTTGAG
Organism: Nyctanthes arbor-tristis; assembly: GCA_963692815.1. Lineage (NCBI taxonomy): Eukaryota > Viridiplantae > Streptophyta > Magnoliopsida > Lamiales > Oleaceae > Nyctanthes > Nyctanthes arbor-tristis. The sequence goes on along the minus strand of CAVNYN010286177.1, from coordinate 7,489 downwards.
AATAATATATGAAAATGTTTAGAATCAAGTAAAGGGTTAATAAGAAATTGAGGTCTCAAAATAAAAAGGTTATTAGTATCACGCAAAGAGAATGTTCTCAAGCTCAAGTACGAAGCAATGAAATTATTATTGACGAATAAAGCACAATGAGTTTATTAAGAATATATCAGGAGAAGAAATAATGTCAATCAATTATAGGCAAAAGTATTACGTCCAACAGAATAAAATTTTCAGACAGAAATACAAAATGAGTATTAGGTCTAGCAAAAGAAAATAAGTGACTCAAACAATTTGCCTGAATATATTTTCAAGGAGTATATTCTTTTCTAGTAGGAATTGGAAAGATATTATTTGAAGAGTTAAAGAATCACATGACAAATAGCAATTCGTAGTAACTTCAGGGGGTGCAAAATTACATGCAAAGGAAATCGGGTTCAACAAAACAGATTCTTGGATTGAAGAGCATTGAAAATGTTTGGTAGGACAACAAGTGTTCTAAGATACATTGAAACGATGTGCAAATGTTTATTGCGACATAATAATGAAGGAGGCAATAGATCAATCAAAGGATATCAAATGAGCAATCTTTCATGCTTCAAAGTTTAAGCATGTTTATATATTGCCTTGGAGTGTTTAGCAATCAATAAAAATCATAGGTCAAGACAAAATTCAAAGAAGGTTGAGGGACTGAATTCAAGTCACTTGCCTTGTCATTGCCATATATGTCTATCATCTATTCAATTGCCAAATATCAAATCAAGAGTTCGAAGATACAATTAAATTCATCATTATTCATGACTAAATTTGGTGTGTGTCAGTACTTCCAGGACCACCTAATCTATTAGTCTATGCCATTTGATTTAAAGTTCAAAATGAAATTTGCATGGAACATTAGCCTGAAGAATTAAGAACATACTTGAAATAGTTTTGAGAGAATACAATTCAAAGAATCAAACTTTGCTAATTATTATTGGTGAATGATCAATGGGCAGTTCAAACCCATTTTGAATGAGATTTGAATAAAACTTTAGGTAATTGGATTGTTAAAATTTTGAATATTTGTCCAACCCAATTTTTGAACTTATGTTATATTTGGAGGAAAAATAAATTTGACTTTTGAAGTTCGATATTAAAGATGAAAAGAAAACTCATGTATGAAAAAAAAAGAGGCTAATTATTCAAGCGCCGCGTATGCTCCTAACGGTAAAAAGAATAAGAGTACGTAGTGGAAGCAATTTATGTACTGACTGAAAGAAAGTAACTTGCATAATGATACTACGAAAGAGATACAAAAAGAAGTGCCTCCCATCCAGAAACTTTGATGAAATTTGAAAAAGTAAAATATAAATATGGCTATACATACCCTCAGTAATTTCCAAATAATTGTGAATTTCGAGGACGAAATTCTTTTAAGGAGGTAGATTGTAACATCCCACAAAAATTTAACAGAGAATTAAACAAAATGATAATATTTTGATAATGATAATAATGGGAAATTACTTGAATTTCCAAGGTTATTCGATTATGATTCAATTGAACACCGACAAGTAGAATATGACAATACAATCGTATTGAATTGATACTATATTTGTCAAAAGTTAAAGATGGGCGAATAAACAGAATTGCATCAATGGTAAAGTTACAAGAATGTCAAGAATCAAAATATAGCAACGTGATGGCATTGAATTGCAAAACTACAAGATTTGTTATGCAAATGAATGTCAAGAATTAGAACAGGATTATTGACAACATGATTGATAATTAGACAATAAATTAGAGTTTGAAGGTGGTTATTGACAAGGCATTGACAATAATTGAATAACCACATGAGTTTGCTATTGATAATATAAATGTTATTATAACGATGATCAAATAATAGTTTGAAATACCACAAAATGCAAAGATCGTTACTCGAGTGAGCGTAGAAGCAAGAATTTGATTTTTGGTTAGTATAACTTAAAGTTCAACCACCTAGTTGCAAAGCCACAATAAAGGGAAGGACTTTAAGTAATATGCATCGAAGTATTGTGACTTAATTATAAGACTACTCAGAATATAAGGACTGCTCGAGTAATTTGCCACTGTGCCTTCTAAGTGTACGGCGCCAGATCACGCCATGTGTCGCGTTCTGATTGGCGAAACTCAAAGATTTATTAAAAATAATTAAATCTAACAACTATAAATAAGAAGGAAGGGACGTGAAGATTTCACAATCAACCTCAAGCTACCCTAACTTTCCACTTACTAAACACTTGTTCTTAATCTTATTTAGCAAAACTCCCACAATATCTTTGCCTTCTCTTCCCTTTGCTCATCCTCAACATTACCTCAAGATATTTGCTTCTTATTGGATTTAAGATACTTAGAAAATTCGTGCATAAAGGGGAAGGGTGGTAGAACATTAAGCAAAACCCAACAAAATACCACCCTTACACTTGGAAACGACCCCCCCTTTATATATATAAGAAATACAACTTGAAACACCACTTTGATCAAGGAAAATGAAGGTTTTGAAGGCATTTCTCAACAACTCAAAGAATCTTTGAAAAAATCAAGTTAAAGAGGTGAGTAACTACTACTTTGATTCCGTTTTAGCATTTATTATTTTTTAATACAATAAGCTTTTGATTGAAGTCTTCTATGAGATAAATATAGATTTTGATGCATTGAAAAGAAAGATTGATTATTACATTTGAATCACTAGTTGATGCTCTACCCGTTTTGTATTTAGTTTGCTTGCTTTGTTGCCATACTAGAAGCCATCGAATGATACCGAAATGGGCGACCAGTACTGTGGTATTTGCTTTGTCATTGTATTGATTTGTTTGGAATTCCGGCAAAGGTCAATTGGGATTCGAATAGATCCACTTCATTGTACATGCCCATGATTGAATTGATATGAATCTTGCACGCACCACTGGTAATAGTTTAACTAGTGATAGGGTCATTTTGTGCATTTGAAAGCTTTGTGCATTCGATGGTTTTCTCGAAAATGAATTTCTCAAATGAAAGGTGAATCAAAAGGGTTTTGTTACTCACTGAGTACTTTGTACTCACTCTCCCTTTTTACAATTTTTGTAGATGATTGAAGATATGATATTTGAACAGCAAGGAGCATGATCGCGAATGGGAGTAGAGTGTTTCATGTAGTGGATAACTGTCTTTGAAGCTCCTATGAATGCAAGTAGGAACTTATTACCTCTTGTATTAATAAGTATGCCCACCTCTCTATAATACATATATTTTCACGCTTTATAATATATATGATGAAATGAATGGGTAGTCTCGGTAATGATTTGAAACTTATTTTTCAAGGTAAAAGCTTTCTAATGATTCGGCTTTGCTTTGGTAATTAAGGAGCTATACCTACTAATATACTTGCTATATTCTTCACATTTTATTGAAAAGTCTAGTTTTAATGATTCTTTAAAATTTAACAACTTACTAGTTTAAGTAATTAACTTTATAGAATGTTAAACTATATAAAGCAAAACAATTTGTTTGTTTTGTACGTCCCCTCCCCGCTATTTGTATTGAGGTTTCTGCTATAGAATTTGTTATTCTATATAAGATATTCAAGAATATTAGAAAATTAGCGGAGGCGTGACAAGATTCTTAGGGTTTAGTTATTTATTACTCATGAAGTCCTCTTTCTTAATGTGATCTTATAACTAAGTTGTCATATTTGTAGTCATACTAGTCAATAACCGCATTCTTGTTTTAGGCGTCATTCGAATAATAATCTTTTAATCTTGTGACATAATTGATGCAAACTCAAGTGTTTATTCAATCATCGTCAAAATAGCGATCACGTCACTTAATTCATTTTAAAAAATTTTACGGGATGTTACAGTCTGAGCGATCTGTTGTTTTCTTCATCGGGAACGAAAACGAAGAGAAATCACATGCCTGCATTTCCACTACTACTCTTGGGTTTACTATTGAATCCGGCCAGAAGCTCAGCAGTTGGGCTTAACAATTGCTGATAGAAGCTCAACGTGTACTGAACTTTGACCTCTAAATAGAAATTGATATATATAATTGCAAAGGGTTTGATATCCGTGGTGTCATCTGTAGAAATTGCCACACCACTGCTAAAAATACCTCATATTCTTGACTTACATATATCAGTTAACAAATTTTACAGCGGAAGCTTCAATACAAATAGCAGGGACGGGACGTGTAAAATGAACAAAGCGTTCTTGCCTTTAGATTGGTTAACATTTTATGGGGCTAATTAATTACTTAGGCTAACAAGTTGTGTAATTTTTTAGGGAATCATTGCAATTATGATTTTCAATAAAGTGTAAATAATACAACAAGCTATATTAATGAGCATACTTCATTGATAACCTCGCCGAGCCAAATAATTGGAAAGCTTTTACATTGAAAAGTAAGCTTCAAATCAATACAAAGATTACATATTCATGCTATGTTATACGTTGTAAGGCGTAAAAATATATATTATAGAGAGGTGGACATACTTATTAACATAAAAGGTATTAAGTTCGTAAGTGCATCCGTAGTAGTTTCAAAGATAGGTTTCCACTACATGCAAAGCTCTACTCACATTCATGGATATGTTGCAACTCCTTGCTTGCTTCTCAATTATCACACATTCAATCATCTACAAAATTGTAGAGAAAAAGGAATGAGTAAAAATACTCAGTGAATAACAAAACCTTTTGATTCACCTTTCATTTGAGAGATTTATTTTCAAGAAACCATTGACTGCACAGAGCTTTTAAATGCACAAGAGGACCCCATCACTAGTTAAACTACTACCCATCGTGCACCAGATTCACATAAATCAATATCAATTCAATTATGGCCATGTGTATTCAAGTGGATCTACATTCAAATCCCTGTTGACTTCTACCGAAATTTCCACAAAGAGCAATACAAATATAAAGCAAATACCATATTAATTGTCGCCCATCTCGATATCATTAGATGGCTCCTAGTATGGCAAGAAAGCAAAGTAAAGACAAGACGAGCAGAGTATGAACTAATGATTCAAATGCAATAAATCAATCTTTCTTTTCAATCCATCAAAATCCATGATCATTTCATGGAAGACTTCAATCAAAATCCATGCTTATCTTATTAGAACTTTATGAATGCAAAAAGGGAATCAAAGTATTAGTTACACCTCTTTAATTTACTTTTCCTAAAGATTCTTTGAGTTGTTAACAAGTGCCATCAAAACCTTCATTTTCCTCATTCAAAATGGTGTTTCAAGTTGGATTCCTTATATAAAAGAAGAGGAGTAATTTCTAAGTGCAAAACCAGGTGTTCGATAGGCTTTAAGAGTTGTTTTTCTCCTCTCACTACATTTGGACGAATTTCTTTTATTTTTGAAGTTCTTGATATTCACTAATAAAAAAGCAAAGCATGAAAAGAAAGAGCCAATATATGGATGTGGAGAGTAAGCGAGAGAGAGGGGGGATAGGATGATTGAAGAATTCTCCCGTCTTCTCCCTATTTATAGTTGCTAGAAATATCTTGATTTAGTTGTTTTTAATTAATCTTTGAGTTTCACCAATCAGAATGTGACATATATTGTGATTCGAGACCGTATATTTTAGGAGACGATGTGGTGAAATGAGGTTCACTCGTTTATTGCTCGGACGTCTTTATACTTTGTGTCGTCTTATAATTAAGTCATTGTATTTTGATCCATGTTACTCGAAGCCCTTCCACTTAATAGGGTTTTATAATTAAGTAGCTATACTTCGAGTCATACTAACCAATAATCACATTCTTGTCTCTAGGCATCACTCGAGTAATAATCTTTGAATTTTGTGGCATTTCAGGCGGTTATTCAATCATCGTCAAAGTAAAATTTACATTGTCAATGACCGTATTCTAATTCTTGGCATTCATTCAAGTGATAAACCTAGTAACCTTGCAATGCAATACGATCAAATGGTCACATTCTAATTCTTGATGTTCATTTAGGTGACAATCATATATTCTTACAATTGACGCAATTCAATACAATCACGTTGTTATATTCTAATTGTTAATAATCTTGTAGCTTTACCATTGATGCAATTCAATTAATTCTCCTATCCTTATCAAAATAATGACTACCTTGCTCAATTTGTTTTTACAATTTTGCAGGATGTTAAAGAAATAGCCATATACACACATACATATATCAGTGGAGGAAATGGACAAGGCTTTTGGAGGGAAGAAGTGTTTTATCTTGTACCAAAAATACCCGTATATTGTTCTTGGCAATTGGATGAAGAAGTGTTTTATCTTGTACCAAAAATACCCGTATATTGTTCTTGGCAATTGGATGCTTAACGCTGAAATTGGATGACTTCCGTTCCCAGAGACTTGAACTGAGATTTGTTAAAAAGGTTGAGGACCCACAAAAAGAGAAACAAAGGTTGGGATAATTTATTAATAGTTGAAAGATTAGGGATGTTAGGTGTAAATTGCCTTAATTTCATTTACCTTTAGAACATTCTAAATGGAACTCATGCCTTATCTCAATATATGTATGTCTACTAGTGCAGTTATGTGCAAAGCACATAAATTGCCCTTAATCATGTTTTTTAAAAGCTGTCAATATAAATTTTTTAATTTATGCCATCTTTGAACTTTTATACAGGATGATGATGATGATAATATATAATAATAAATACATAACGACCCAGAAAATTCACATGCTTGTATCATGACTTTTATTGTTGAGTAGAACTATTAAATTGTTTTAATGATTAAATGACGAAAAGAGAAAGAATAAATGCAAATATGTTAATATTTGTAATAGATGAGTTTAGTCGTTCATTTTAAAATGCTTTAAGTTTTCTTATTGTTAATGATTTTGGAATTTTCAAAATATAGTGCTCTCTGAGAGCTTCGTATAGACACTAAAAACTCTTTATTTGGATTTCATTTGACCTTTCAAAATTAAGTTGAAAAGCGAGTCAATAAAAAGACGAAATAAAAAGAAGGGGAAAAAAAGAAAACAATAAATGTTGCCATGTGGTGGGCCATCTGTGGGGCAAAGGGGATAGAAACGTGGAAGGTCTCTTTTGGCAAAAATTGGCAACCTTAACAATGCATAGGACATGAATTCCTATAAATATGGGGGGCTTTTGCTATGCATTTGCACCAAAGCGTCCTCTTTTCTCTCTTTCTCACTCTCTTTTTCTCTCTCTTCCCCTCCCACTTCTATAAATTATTTCTTAGCCTCCTTGTGCTTTGACCTATGCCTACTTTGGTCCCCCAACTATTCAAATACGTTCTTTATGTACAAGAGAATTTTATGTTCATGCACTAAAATAATAGAAATGGTGAACTATCCACCTATAAAGGAATTAAGACATAATTCTAAATAAATATATCCTCTTTGCACACATTTAAATTTAAGAAGGCGAGGGAAAATTTGAAGGCATGATGTGCTAATGAAGGAGGAAGCAAGGAAAGAAGAAGTTAATATCCCGATTAGGGATTCAATGTGAGTGATCTT
>CAVNYN010286165.1:0-41366 GCA_963692815.1 Nyctanthes arbor-tristis | reverse complement strand
TCCATTCACGGAAAATTGTTTTAAGAAAATTGCAATCAAGGTTCTATATTGATTGCAAAAGTAGTTATTTTTAATTCATTCAATAATGCAATTTATTTTAATTAGTTTCAAATATATAAATTATTTTGAGATTTTATTTTAAGATTTTTAAAATCTTAAAAATATGACTGGACAAAATTGCCCTTCTGAAGATGGAGAAAAAGAAACACAAATGGCTATAAGGATGAATTATGCAAAAGAAATATAATGGTGAGGATGAAATTGCCAAAATATTAAAAGTAGGGACTATTTACACAATAATGTCTAAAGATAAGGATCTTTTATGCCAATTACCCGGTTTTAGTAGACAAAGCTAGACTTTTCGCTAACCTAGAATGATTGCCCTTTTCATCTTCGACTAGTGCCAAAAATCAAACCTTTCATCGTTCGATCACAAAATAAAGAGCAAGAAATTAACATTAGACAATGTAAAGCACTTAGTTCACAACTAGATAGTTTCCTTCACTTTCTACAACCCTTGCCCTCTCAAGATTAAGAGGGAGCTAAACAAAAAGAAATATTAGTGAAATGGTCCCTATCCTTTACCTTTTGTATTCTACTAGTCCTCAATCTTTATCTTATGCTCGACTAGTCTATCTTTGCATTTTTTGCCAAATGGTTTTTATACAGCTTTCGTCACATCAACCATTAGGCATTTGTGCCAGCCCTTCCCAACTTTATTTAGCAAGAATGTTATAGTACCAACTAATGGTACTAGCGGTTGACCTAGGTTCCACAGGTTTAACAACCAACCCCTCCAGTAATTAGAGCAGTTGCTTAATTTTGATTGGTTTGTTTGGAGGAAGAGCCCGCCCGAATACCATGATGATACCAACAACTAGTATTTGAACATTTACAATGTTTAGCATATAATTACTAGCTTTCCTTTTAAACAACTTTTATGAAATTTAATTATGGATTATCAATGTAACTACTTCCTACCGAAACTAGTGCTATGGATGCCAAATTCTAACAGAAAATATAGAGATTTCTACTCTCAAGTTCACTGTTGTTACGATTGGAGGAATTCCCCCCTTGTCTTTTTATTTTTCTCTTTTTTGCCTCCTAAAAAGTGAAGGAACTTTTCAGAAATGAATTTCTTTATTTGCACTTATTTTTTTATAAATATAATCAGGTCATTTAGTGAATTTAATTTAATAGAAAGTGATTTAAGACTTGGGGTGCGTGTGTTAGTGGTAAAGACACCCTTTTACCAGGTTATTTGACACACGTTTGAGTTATGATTCCCACCTATGCGATCCTCAAACTGTACTGAAAAATAGAAAGTAAACTGACTTTGCCAAAATGAAAAGTCAGAGGCCTCTTCCCCAACACTTTTAAACGCTGGGGCCTTTTATATAGAAAGAAATTAAAAAAAAAAAGAAGAAGAAGAAAGAAACATGACTTCAACAAACAAATAACTAAAGTTCCCACCCAAAATAATAATAATAATAATAATAATAAGAATAATGGAAAAGAATGGGTAAAATTTGACGAAAAAAATAGTGATATTACCCTTATTGGGCCTGAGCCTCTCTCTTTTCACTAGAGGCTTAAAAGCCCACTGACCTAACAGAAAGACAATCTGTTATTTTTTAAAAAAAAAATTTAAGGCCGAATGACCCAACATGTCAGAAATTCCACTTTTGTTTTGTTTTTTTTTTTGGGCCCAAATTTTAGAACCAATTTTTTAAAATTTTAAAACCAAAAAATTTTTACACAAAGAGAATTGGCCCATGCAGGTCTCGAACCTGCGACCTTCGCGTTATTAGCATGACGCTCTAACCAACTGAGCTAATAGGCCAGTTGTTTGAAAATGTTTTGGTTATCTAATATATTCGTTTTCTTGTAAGAACCAGTGTCAAATGAGAAGTTGAAACGTTTACAAGCATCACAGCACTTTATCTCAAAACTCGGTTTCAGTCTTTGAAAACTTCCAGCTTTCTTTAGTTAAATTCTTCTTCATTTATATACTTTTCATTTTCATGATATAATAATTTAAAGTTTGTACATCATATATATACGCACACACGGTTGATTATTTTTCCTCTTTGATGCAGATTACAAAAAATAAGTGCTACCCACTCAACTTTTTCATAAGATAAACCTGGAATTCATGAAAAAAAAGTCATGTCAGATTGATCTTGCTCATGGTGTAGAGATTGAACAAATTTCCCTCATAGCTGCGTCTGACCGTCCAAACACAGGCTACTCAGTGTGTCTCTTCATTTTGTATCTCATTTATTGAAAATTTTCTAACACCTATATTAGTATATAATGATATGGTTGCTTGTATGTGCGACACTCCTACATATATGCGTATATGCAACCACAAACCGTGCCACAGTAGTATTTATAGGGTTGTGTTATTTGAACATAAACAAATAAACAAATACAAAAAATTTAACAAAACTTACACATGACACAATTCTGTTTTTTAACACATTACATCACTTTTACATCAATACTAATTACACACAATATTTGTCAATTTTGTCAAATATTTTATCTCTTTTTTGATCCAACAAGAATTTTTTGTATTTATATGGGTACTAGAAATTTATTCTTTGGTTCGAACATAAAAAATAATTTCTCGGAGTGAAGGACCTAGGTTCCAACTTTATATGGGGGTTCAGAGGAATCACGGACCAAAGCAAACCCACCAATCTGTGAACCAAAGATGCGGGGACCACCCACAGCCGACAGTCTTTTTCTAACAGAGAAATTCGGAAGCGACAATTGACATTGATAGTATTAAGTGTTTGAAAAATTAAATCTGATGTCCCATCACACGTCTAATCTAGTAAAGGAGTCATTTTTAATTTGAAGAAGGCAAGGATTTAAAAAAATGTAGGTTTATAAACAGATTTAAAATTTAAATTTTGTATAGATATTGAGATTTAATTGTGCCAAATAATATGAGAGTTTATATCATATCAAATATGTAGTTAAATATAATGTTACTATATATCTAAAAGTTAAAATTTAAATTAATTAATAAATTTAAGGTATTTTTAATTAGTTGTCAAACATAGTGTTTATCTCATATATTGATGAGAATCAGTTTCCATCTGGCCCTGATGGTTGAATTATTTATTCTTCATTGAACAAATTGGGGGAACTATTAAATTTTAGAGTAATGTTATTTATTACTACTGGTGCTTGGTACTATATCAAGATGACATTAAATGATAAGTTAAATTAAGTGGTTCATTTAATTTCACTTATCACTTAATATCATATTAGATATCACTTAGACTGATGTTAAGCACCACTAATACTACATAGTATTATTCTAAATTTTAAATTGGTCTAATAGTTTAAAAGTGGAGTCTGCGGTTGGCGTGTTTATCTCATTTATTTACTGATATACATGTGTGATGTGTTTTAACTTTTTTATCATCAATAATTTATTTTTAAATATTTAAATATGTTAAGGTTATATTTGCAATCAATGTTCTAAAAAACTCGACTAGGTGAAGTAGAACCTATACTTGAAGCTTGAACTCCACACTTCGTCACGCTTTGCGCTTTATCACTTATTAGTTGTGCTTTTAAAATGCATTGGTGCGCTTAAGCGAGCATAAGTTCAAAGTTTGGTATTGACGCTTTTCCACGCCTCACGCTTTCTAGAACACTGTTTGTAACTAAGATGTGGTGTAGTTAATAATAATAATTACCCGTTGAAAAAACTTTTGATTTCCTATTTTACTGTTATATATTTTATTAAATTCCTTATTTGTTCTTCATTTATGATATATTAAAAAAGCTAGTATAGTAACCGTGTAATGCACGGAAAAGTTACTAATAAATAATATAACGACACAAATAATAGAATTTTTTAAATAAGATAAAATTGCAAAATTTAATGAAAGGGAGTGATGGTGTATTAAATATTAAATTATCAATCACAAATTGTTTCCCTCTATTGTCTAAAAAATTGTGTATTTCAATGAACAAAAATTGCAGACGTTAGTGTAGCAGTAAATATCCTTCCCGTTGTTTTATGGCTTTTCCCTAATTTTATCGTTAATAATTTAAAAAAACTATAGATAATAATAATGGAAAATATGTATTAGAGGATTTTGCTGAGATTACAACTCTTCTTCCCAATATATATATATATATATATATAAGACACTTAAGTGACCTTTACTCCCTCCCAAGAGCACTATTAGTGTTAGAGGTACCCTCAAATTTTGGGTTTTTACCCCCCCAACAACCCAAATAGTATGCCAAATTTAGGGGGTAAAAACCCATTCTTGGGGGCCCCTTATTTAGGTTTTTCCCCTCTCCCATTACCCCTCAATTCAGTAAAATATTATTTTTTCTTCACTCTCACTCCCCTTCTAATCCAATAAAATAACGTCACGTGTACAATTCATATTTTCCCCCTACTTTTTAGATCGGAAGAGCATTTGGATATAAGTTTTTTCTCCTGATTTTTTCCCTTTGGCTTTTTTTCATTAACTTTTTCCCCCCAATATTAATCTTGCTCTAAATTGGGTCATTCTTGTAGTGCCTTTTAATCATTTTTTTTTTTTTTGCATTACTTGCTTGGACCTTCTATATTCTCCCATATTTTTTGATTATTTATTTATTGTCTGATTTTATAACATTACATGATAATCATTAGGAATTTGGATTTTAAAAATGGAAATGGCGAATTTTAAGGGTAACACACAAATCAAACAAACAATTAATATTTGTATAAATAAATGGCAATAAAGTAAATAATGCACCTGATTTATGGTGGAAAAAAATCAATCCCTTAAGTGGCCTTCACTTTTTTCTCCGCCTAAATTGGATTATTCTTGTGGTACCTTTTGATCTTTTTTTTTTTTGGGCATTCTTTACTTGGACCTTCTATTCTCCCATCTTTTTGGTTATTTATTTATTGTCTGATTTAGAAAATTATATGATAATCATTAGGAATTTGAATTTTAAAAATGGAAATGGCGAATTTTAGGGGTAACATGCAAATCAAGCAAACAAGTAAGATTTGTATAAATGCTAATAAACTAAATAATCCATTAAATAATCTATTCGATTTATTGAAAAAAAATCAATCACGCCTAATCTTTGGGATAATTGGTCTTATCTATCTTTTAGTTCGTCATTTTCCCCCAAAGATTTTTCTAGCTAGCTAGAACTCATGGGAGTAAATAATTTGCAAAAGCCTACGAATGTGAATAAGATTTTTTTTAGGACAATTTCCAGTCAATCATTCCCTTAGTATCTACTATTTTCACCCCCACAAAGACGGTTCAATTTTCCTTTTTTATTCGTCTCCAGTCAATACTTACAGAAAACACGACAAAATTTGTAGAAACACTTTCATGTATCGCATGGGTACATCGTTTATTAGTGAGATAATAATAATTATTATTATATTATACTTGAAGTTACTAATAAAAACCATAGTCAAATGAAGTATAATACTTTGACAATTTTTGCAATATAGTATAAATTTGCCGTGAAATTGATTACTGATTTTTAGTTAATTTTCTAGAGACGTTTTATAAGCTTAATTTTAGTAAATTAATTTGACTTACTATCATTAAAAATTATGTTTTCTTTTCCTTAAAATAAACAATGTTCCCCCTTAAATTGTAATTAAACATTGTTTTTTAAAGTTCTAGTCAGTTGCATAAAATTAAACTGGTAATATGAAGTTATTAATTAATGAGTGTCCCTTTAAATAACTTCTTGAAAGTTTTGTTAAATAACTTCCCACCGATATAGCACCCATAAATATATACCATGTGGACTTGAAATACACATAGCTTTGATTTGAAATGCACGTGGCTTGTATCTATACACGCCACATGGGTATGAAGTTTTTTTACAAAACTCCCGGAAAGTTTTTGATAACTTTCATGCGTACAATTTTAAAGAGTTCAAAACTGAATAGATAAGTTTAATAATATTAATTATTGTTAATTAGGAATGATTGGTCTAAAGTATCAAATTAATTCTTACTATTCTTTTTTCATTGTATAGATATTTTGTAATATCTTGAGCGTTACCGTTACATATTGTACAGAATTGGGCACTGTCGATTCTTCATATCACTAGTCAGCCATGTATTTTTGAATAACTATTTCAGTAGCTTACTTAATAATATTTTAGGTTGCCATTAGCAATTTTACCAAATCTTTATCAGTTAGATACTTGCTACATTATTGTCTTCAAAACTCATTTTCAGCCTTATTAATTTTTGGCAGTTCTTGAATATCCCTTGATGTATCAGTTACTTAGACATGTATGTTGAATATCTATTGTTAGAGCTTTTCTTTAATCAAATGATCTTTTTTATTTGGCCTATAAACCTTCCTTTTATGAATCTCATCAGGATAAATCTGTACTGATGATAAGAATGCAACATTTACATATCTATTCTCATATATGCTTTTGATGGCAACTGACAAAGTTCTAAAAAGCGTAACGCATGAAAAAGTGTCAGGGCCGAGCATTGGGCCTAAACATAAGGTGGCGAAGTGTAAAACCCAAGTTTCGAGTATAAGCGTTGCCTAAGCCAGCACAGGTAGCAGTTGGCTCCTATTTCTTTTATTCTCTCTCTCTCTCTCTCTTTTTTTTTTGAAAGCTATTTCTTTTGTTCTATTTGAGTGTATTATTTATTCAACGTCTGCTACATTACATGATAAAAGATATTAAACATTTGATGAATTCAAATGGAATTATTTGGATTGTCCATTACTTCCATCATCTTGAATAGTAGTATTTGAAATAAATATACACTTATTTTATTAGTCTATTAGATTTAGTTTCTTTTCTTCTAGAATTAGTTGTTCTGTGTAACGCACGGGTGTAGTACTAGTATAGTAATAAAACAAATTAAGACCAAGTAATTTATGGATATCAATGTTTATCGATTCTTAAATTTTTCCTGAATTTTTTTAAAATAACAAAAAACTACAAGTTCAATATGCTTAAGATGATATAATTTTATCGGCATTCATAAATTTATAAAGACAAAAATTACTAAATAATAACTTAGTTATTTTTAAAAATTTCATTATTTCTTAAAATAATTAATTAGCAGTTTGTGGGGTCAATTTATGACTTGTGGTTAGATGCTGAAGCTTGGAATAAGTGGTTCTTAGTTCGAATTTCTCTTATCGTCCTTTCGCTTCCCTTATTTCCCCTTCTATAAAAAATAAATAAATTAATTAGTAATAATTATAAAATAATTAGCAAGCTTAACATGGAATTAATTGCTATAGAAATAATATCATAATTACACCCAGTTGAGAAAACTAAATATCAACCACTCTATTTTTTCTTAATTTATTTATTTAGACAAATGTTAATATATATTACTCATCCAATTTATGATACATCCAAAAAAATTGTCCAATTTATGATGTGTCTTGGAAATTAACTTGGAAAATTACATCAAATTTTAAATATCATCCATAAATAAGAATCTGCTCTGATTTGCATGATTTGGGTATGTTTTATCAAAATCTCCCCAATTAGGGAAAAAATCATAGAAAATATTGTGAATAAATTAAAGAAACCCAGTTGGAAAAGGTAATATGTTTTAAAAAGTTAAAAAAAATATAATTACGACAAATAGTTCATAAGATGATATATTGTAGAATTTGAAGTGGCTATAAGCACCGCATAAAAAAGACAGAAAAATAATGGTACCTATAGGTATAGTTACCTTTGTTTTAAGGAAATATAGATATAGATTATTCATTTTCTACTAACGTGATGGGGGAGAAAATATCATCATAATTTTATATCATTAGAGTTGTTGAAAAGTATACAATATAGATATCAAATGGAAGATCTCACCTCGAAATCTAATAAGAGCTAACTTTAAAAAACTAATTATGAACGTGTAGCTTAATGTAAGCCTCAGGATTTATCACTTAAAAGTTTAATGTTTAGTTTATACATTTACCACTTACAAACCAGATTTGCATATTTCATCTAGTTGAGTTCAAAATATATTTCTAACTTTTCAGTATAGTTCATCACAATATATTATTTTATTTAATCAGATTTTCCTTTTCTCTTTAAATTAAAAGAAATAATTAATATACATGCTTTTAAAATTCATCTAAGTCATTTTTATTTTAATATTGTAATTGGGATAAGTTCTATCTATGAAACTAATAACTTTTAATTTTAATTATTATTACTTGTTCTATTCTTTTTTTTTTTGAACCCTATTATTTATTTCCGCTATTCAATTACACATAGGTGGAAAAAAACGTAGTTAGCAATGAGTACTAGATGAGCAAAGTTAGAGCATCCACATTGGTAGTGTTAAACTAGGGTGTTAGTAAAGTTACTAGTTAACAACTCAAAAATATAACTATATTGGTCGTGTTAATGAAGTTGTTAAAAGAATCTTTTTAACAACTTTTTAACTTTATTGTTAAAGTCAACAATAATTTTAACAACTCATGGGCTCAATCATATTTATTTTCTTTATTTTTTATATTGTTTATATATGTTGAATTAATTTAGTCATGGTCTACTTTTAACTTAAAGTTGAATTATAAGCGTTAGTTTTAACACCACCAATATAATAAATATCAACAGTTAAATTTAACATTTTTACGTACATAGCACTTAACAATTACTAAAACACTACTTATTACTTATGTGGAGAGTTAAATCTAATAACACCGATGTAGATGCTCTAAGTTTTTCTATGTTTCCAGAGCACCAAAATACAATTCGAGCCCCAAAAAAATACAGGTCCAGTTATAGAAACAATTCAGGCTCTGTATTTTTATAGAAAATTTGAAAAAAATACTATAGAGTGAAAAAGCAACCAAAAGTTGCCATTGACAAAAGGCACTAAGAGGATCAAGGCAAAAGGGGAGGGAAAGAAACATATAGTAAAAATGGATATTGATTAGAGCAGATGAGGATGATAAAAAGAGGGTGACATTGACAATGAGAAACAAAAAAAAAAGGCAAAATGCAAATCTAGTGGTTAGGTTTCAAGACTGCTGCCTAGTGGACAACTTGAAAGGTCACAATTGTTAAAAGTCCAACTCAAAGACTATAAATTGAGCTCTTAATTAGTGGAACGTATATTCAAAAATTTTCAATTAGTTTAACATCTTATCTATAGAAAATTTAAAGTCAGTGCTAAAATTAGGGAACAATTTTGAATCTAATAAAATGTAAAATTTTATGGTTATTATTTATCATTTACATAAGTATTATTAGTAATAAATTTAATGTGTGTATGTCCTTAATTTTTTTTGGGACAACGATTGCATTTGCACCCAAACCATGGAAAAAATTCAAAATGAAGAACTCACACATTGGTTTTTGGTCTCCATTTTTGAGACCCTTGAACTTATGTGTAGATATTGTTGATTGGTTTGAATTACCCTGGGGCAATGAAAAACTCACACATAGATTGTCAGACCCCATTTTTGAGACCTTTGAACCCATGCATAGATTGTCAATTGGTTTGAAGTGCTATAACGAGGGTAATGGAGTACGTGATATTTTCTCAACAAACCACAATCAACTTTCATTCCTTGTCTTTTTGCAAGACATATTTTTTGTCTTATTGTATGAACAAATTGTTAGAAACAATAAAGGAACGTAGAAATAACTTTCAACAGAAAGAATTTAAAGAAACGAATAAAATTACAAAAGAACAGAATCATTGACTTGCATATCAGATTGAGGCTAGATAAACTATGTCTTATAGTAAAATTTCACCCCTACTCCTTGTGCTTGTAGTTCAACGAGCGTTTTGCTACCAGGATTAAACAATCTGTTACCTAGAAATCGAGCACTTCGAATCCAAACCCTGGCAAAGGTTAAGTGTTTTATTTTCTCTCAAAGGGAATGAACAGAAATAGAAAAGAATTATTCAAAACCGGATGTATAATTCTGTCGAATTGGTTCCCTTTTATAGATTTCAAAATGTCAGATAGAGTTGTTTTGATTAGACGCAACCCTTCAGACAACTATTCGGATAAAGTTTCAACCAAATAAACTGAAAACCAGAATTTCCAAAAAACAAAATATATAAAAGGAAATGAAATAAAAAGAAATATATATTCTTGGTCAACAAGACCCAAAGACCCGAGGCCCAAAGAAATACATATAATAATAAAATCTAATCCAATCTATCTTTATTTCTTTTTATTATGTATTTACAATCCACACTAATAAAGTGGTCACAATTTCTCTTCCATTCCAATGTGGGATACTTCAACACTATATTGATATATAAACCTCTAACAATACCCCACATTTATATAGCAATAGTATTAGCGAGGTGTTTGAAGCGTCTTGGAGAAATCCTTGACTTGATATGTATTGGGCAGGAGTTTTTTGGACTTGAATCTTCCTTAGTGAGTACTTATCGGATTTACTGATGAGGCAGTGTGTATATGAGACATTAAACTGATCACCATGTTTAGTAAACCTAGACAACAAGCATCACGCATGTCAAATCTGAACACTTTCCCATTTATACGGTAGTGTTCATTTTGGTCATGAACGATTCTAGATTCATAGGAGCTTTAGAGAATTTAGCCTATTTCATTCTCATAAATACGACCCCACATTACTCCTATATAGGTGACATTATATATCTAATAATGTCATTAAGAAATCTTTACTATTTCATCCTTCTCTTCTCATGTAGTATACAAGTTTTATCATAGTAATGGTTAATGTAGTATGCTAAAATCTTGAGTTTTACTCAACTAGTTTTCCATATTGAACCTAGATGCGTATCGCTACATTTCTAGGTTAGGTTTCTCCCAAGCTACTCTTCATTGTATTGGCTTCAATCCCATTCCCCTCGATAAATAAAACACTTACTCCTTTGGTATAGCTTTTGTCAGTTGATTTGCAGTATTCTCCTTTGATTTTACAAAATCAATGGAAATAATGCCACTAGAGAGCATATGTCTTATATTATGTCGTCATCTTATATGCCTAGACTTGCCATTATACATGTGACTTTTTGCTCTACCAATAGTTGCTTGATAGTCACAATGTACACATATGGCAGTTGCAGGTTGTGGCCATATATATTGGTATGTCTTCGAGGAAATTCTTAAGCCATTCAGCTTCTTTTACGGCTTTATCCAAAGCAATGAATTCAGATTCCATGGTTGAACGTGATATACACGTCTGTTTCTGTGACTTCCATGATACTAAAGCACCTCTCATGGTAAAAACATAACCACTTGTAGTTTTTTCAGTATCATTTAAGATCCAATTGGCATCAGTATATCCTTCTAGAACAGAAAGATATTTTGTATAATGTAATCCATAATTCATTGTGTACTTTAAGTATTTTAGCATTCTAACTAAAGCTTCCCAATGATCTTTTGATAGATTACTTGTATATCTTGCCAATATGTTCATAGAATAAGCAATATCCGGCCTGGTACAATTTGTAATGTATTGTAACGTTCCAATGATACGTGAGTATCCCAATTGAGCTACACCGTCTCCAACATTTTTCTTTAAATTACTTTTAGGATCATATAGAGTTTTAGCCGGACTACTGTCAAGATGTCCAAATTTCCAAAGGATTGTTTCTACATAATGTGATTGGTTAAGTATATAACCATTACCATTCCTTTGAATTCGAATCCCCAAAATAACATCAACTGTGCCCATGTCTTTTATTTCAAAGGTCGAATTCAGAATTTTCTTTGTAAAATTTATGACTCCCAAATTTAGACCTATGATGAGCATATCATCCACATACAAACACACAATTACATAGAACCATTGTTGAACTTCTTCGTGTAAATACATTTATCACATTCATTGATTAGAAATCTATGTGATATCATAGTGTGATCAAACTTTTCGTGCCATTGCGTAGGTGCTTGTTTGAGTCTGTAAAGTGACATAACAAGTTTACACACCTTCTTTTCTTGTCTTTTCACCACAAATCCTTCGGGTTTTCCATATAAATTTCTTCGTCCAACTCACCATTCAGAAATGCAGTTTTTACATCCATTTGATGTATTTCTAAGTTATACAAGGTTGCAATAGCAACTAACATCCTTATAGATGTTATTCTAGTTACTGGTGAATATGTATCAAAGATATCCAGCCCTTGTTTTTTACGGTATCCCTTTGCTACTAATCGAGCTTTATATTTATCAATTGTACATCGGCTTTCAGTTTCCTTTTGAAAATCTATTTGTATCCAATTGGTTTACAACCAGGTGGTAAGTCTACCAACTCCTATGTATTATTTTGTAAAATGGATTCAACTTCGTTGTTTATTGCTTCTTTCCAATAAATACTTTTTTATGAAGTAACAACCTCTTTATAAGTTTGTAGCTCAGCTTCAGTAAGAAAGGTTATGAAATTAGGTCCAAAGTCTTCTGCGAACTTGATTCTTTTACCTCTTCTGGGTTCAGACTCATTTTCTTGGACAGATTGTGTCAAGTCATTTTGTTCTAAATCTTTGTTCACACAATGGGATGATGAATCATCCGTGTTTTCATTTACTTGACTTGAATCAAGTGCTATCCTTTTATTTCCATGAACTCTATCTTTGTATGGAAATATGTGTCCAAACGATTCAACTTCATTTGATTCAATTATGGTGTATGGTGTTGTCTTGAATACCTTGACCTCCAGATTTAAAAACTAGAAATCTGTATGCTGCACTATTATTGGCATATCTAATAAACACACAATCAATGGTTTTAGGTCCAAGTTTGACTCTTTTCAGTAAAGGAACTTAAACCTTTGCAAGACAACCCCACACTTTCAACCTTTTATAAGATGGTTGCTTTTTATTCCACATTTCATATAGAGACTGATTTCCCTTCTTTGGTAAGATGACATTAGCAGTAAGTAGAGCTTCACCCCACATATTGAGTGGTAATCTAGAACCATTAATCATAGAGTTTATCATATTCTTTAATGTTCTATTCTTCCGTTCAGCCACACCATTCTGTTGAGGTGTATATGGTGCTGTTGTTTGATGAATGATTCCATGAGAAGCACAAAATTCTACAAAGGCGTGGACTCAATTCCCCTCATCTATCTGATTGTATAATTTTGATTTTCCTGTCCCACTGATTTTCCACTTCAGCTTTATATGTCTTAAACATATTCAAAGCTTCGTCTTTACTATGTAAAAAATATACATAATAGTATTTTGTATTGTCATCTATAAAGGTAATATAATAATTTTTTCCACCTCGACTATTTGAAATCACCCAAATCAGTATGAACTAATTCCAACACTTCAGTTGATTTGTTGCCTACTGATTTATATGGCTTGCTAACGAACTTTGATTCAGCACACGCTTCACATTTATGCACATCAGCTAATGAGCACTTAGGTAACATACCAAGATTTACCATTCTATAAAAGGATTTGGGATTGACGTGGCCTAATCTAGCATGCCATAATGTAGAATATTCAAGCAAGTAAACCGAAGCCTTATTTATATTATTAATAACATCAGAATTAAGTACATTGAGTTTGAATTAGCCTTCCGTCATATAGCCTTTTCCTACAAATGTTCTCCCTTTAATGAGGACAAATTTATCAGATTTAAACACTAGTTTGAACCCTTTTTTGCTTAAAACAGAACTAGATATAAGGTTCTTTGTAATTGCAGGAACATGTAAAACATCCAGAAGAACCAATTCTTTTCCAGAAGTGAATTTCAGAACCGCTTTTCCTTTTCCAACGACATTAGCAGTAGATGCATTTCCCATGAACATCTTTTCATTGCCATTGTAGGAAAAATAGTCTCAAACATGCTTCTATTTCCGCATATGTGCCTTGTTATACCAATATCGACCCACCAATCCTTACTATCAGTCGTCATGTTAACTTCAGAGATGACTTCAACAAATTCTTCTGTTACATTGGCTTGGTTACTTTTGGTAGTAAAATTTGCTTTCTTGTGGTGGCAATCTTGTGCTTTATGTCCCATTTTTCCACACACCCAACAAGAACCTTTTATTGCTTTGAAATTCTTTCCTTTCGGCCAGTGAATATTTCCCTTTCCTTTGCCTTTATTGTTCAATTTATTCTTCTAGTTTTTAGGCTTAGGATTGGACGTCTCTTTAGCTTCAATGACATTGTCTTCGGCTTCGAACACTGAAGTATTCACTCATTTATTCTTGTGGTGATCTTCTTGCACCCTTAGCTTGAGAACCAGGTCTTCCATTGACATATTATTCTTCTTGTGCTTGAGATGGATCTTAAAATCATTCCACGATGAAGGCAATTTTTCAATTACAGATCCAACAGTGAAGGAAACTGGTAATTCCATTCCTTCTGCAGCAAATTCATGAATAAAAATCTGTAATTCTTCAACTTGATTGACAACAGGCTTGGAGTCCACCATTTGAAATTTTAGAAAATTTCCAATGATGAACTTCTTTGAACCAGGATCTTCGATCATATATTTCTTTTCCAGCGATTCCCAGAGTTCTTTTGCAGTTTTATAAGATTTGTATACATCATAAAGTGTATCATCAAGGCTATTCAGAATGTAGTTTCTACATAAAAACTCACTATGTTTCCATGCATCAATTGCATTAAGGCTTTCTGCCGAAACATCACTTCCTTCTACCACAGGACATTCTTTCTTGACGACATGTGCAACGTTCATAGTTGTTGAATAGAACAACAACTTTTGTTGCGATCGTTTAAAATCTACGCCTTTGAATTTATCTGGTTTCTCAACATGAGGTTTCACACCATTAACAACGTCATTCAAAGATTGTTCCATTCTAAAAAATTTCGCTATAGATTGTTAGAAACAACAAGTGAACACAGAAATAACTTTCAACAGAAAGAATTTTAAGAAACGAACAAAATTAAAATAGAACAGAATCACTGGCTTGCATATCAGATTGAGGCTAGGTAGACTATGTCTTATATCAAAATTTCTAGATAAACTATGTCTTATAGCAAAATTTCACCCCTAGTCCTAGTGCTTGTGGTTCAACGAGCGTTTTGCTACTAGGATTTAACAATTTGTTACCTAGAAATTGAGCACTTTGAATCCAGGCCCTGGCAAAGGTTAAGTGTTTTATTTTCTCTTAAGGGTAATGAACAGAAACAGAAAAGAATTATTCAAAACCGGATGTATAATTCTATCGAATTGGTTCCTTTTTATAGACTTCAAAATGTTAGATATAGTTGTTTTGATTAGACACAACCCTTCACACAACTATTTGGATAAAGTTTCAACCGAATAAATTGAAAACCAGAATTTCCAAAAAATGAAATATATAAAAGGAAATGAAATAAAAAGAAATATATATTCTTGGTCAACAAGACCCCAAGGCCCAAAGAACTATATATAATAATAAAATCCAATCCAATCTATCTTTATTTCTTTTTATTATGTATTTATAATCCACACTAATAAAGTGGTTACAATTTCTCTTTCATTCCAATATGGGATACTTCAACACTATATTGATATATAAATCTCTAACACTAATTTCTTAAGGTTTATGTCCAATGCAATGGGTGGAGGTCCAAGGTCATGGAAGAGAGTTACACACGCAAAAAATGAAGTGAACCACATATGTATCCTATTTTATTTTAATTTCCTATTTTTTAACCACTTTTCTCTCATTTATACTACTTTTATCCTAACTTTTCCTTTCTTGTGTCATGTGTAAGGTGTAAAACTACACCTTCATCTCCACCTTCTCTATTACTATTTTATTATTATTTTTTAATCTCTCTCTCCCCCTCTCCCTCCCCCCCTTTTTTTTCCTTATTTTTTTCTCTACAGCTCCTTTCATTCACATTTAGTTAAAATAATCATCTTCTCTCAATCTCTCTCTTCTATATCATCGCAAAACCAAGACCATGCATTGGAGATGCTCTGATCATTTTATTTTTTCTTCTTTTTTTCTTTCAGGAATAGTTAATAAAACACAACTATAATTTGGGATCATTGGAGCCAATATACAGTGGTGAGTACCCTTTGCGTATATTAGTGTGCCTTTTTGTGCATTCCTTTGCACTTTCGTCAATTAGTCCCGATCTCGCACCATATGGTATAGTAGTATATATGGTGTCATATGATGATGTGATGTGTCTCGAATAGAAAACGATATAGTGTCATACATATAGTATTAAATTATTTTTATTCATTAGGTCCCCAATGTTTGCAATTATATGTACTTCATACAAAATACACCTCATGTAAAAGTACAGAAAAATGCACACAAATAGACATTAGGTATTTAGGGTTAGGGACCATTTGGCAACCTTTTATATGAAATCCTATTGCAACTGAAAATTAAATTTGGGATTCATATAATGTAAAAGTAAAAATGACATTTGTGAATAGTAACAAAACATTCATACGAAAGTTAATTTTATTATTATGTATATATGTCATTTTCTATGCACAATGTGTCAATTTTCTATAATATCGCATGACGTGAAGTTGAAATTAAATTTTCAATTAGAGTAGTATTGTATTTAAATGGTTATCAAACAGTCCCACAAAGAAGGTACCTTTTGGAATGGTGAGGCTCAGAAAGTTATGCAAAAGATTGCCATGAAGAAGGTACTTTTGGAATCAAGTAATCATGAGTCACTCGATCCATATTTGGGTAAGGTGCAAGCTAACATCTAGGCAGATTTGCATGTATGGCATGGATTGGGAGAGTGCAAGCTTAATACAGATGGTACACCCAGTGAGACTATACCAGAGTCTCACAACATAGACTCTGCTAAATCTTATCAGAAGTCTTCTGCTAAAAAGCAAAGGCTTCAATAATTCCATTCAAGAAAAGATGTTCACTATCTTCTGATTAATTTTATTATGTCAGAA
Source organism: Nyctanthes arbor-tristis (assembly GCA_963692815.1). Classification (NCBI taxonomy): domain Eukaryota; kingdom Viridiplantae; phylum Streptophyta; class Magnoliopsida; order Lamiales; family Oleaceae; genus Nyctanthes; species Nyctanthes arbor-tristis. The sequence goes on along the minus strand of CAVNYN010286165.1, from coordinate 24,498 downwards.
AGTAATATCATTTTGATGGAAAACAAGCCTCAATTCTCCTCTCAACTAGATTATCTACTGGTATCCAAAAATGCTACAGCACCCATATGGACATAGCAATTTTTGTGGAAATGGGAGAATGCCATATAAAATTATAAGATCTTTGCTTACATTTAATTGATCTTATTAAAGAAATACATCTTTTAATTGTGGACATACCAGAGTTATTAGCCTTCCAATGTAACATGTCCTCCTTAGAAGTAATATAAATATTTTGAACAGTGGCGGAGCCAGAAATTGTAACTTGGGGGGACGGAACGACAAGTGCATGTTGACTATTATTTTCAATGTTAAATAAAGTAAACGTTGTTAGGGTATCTCCAATGGTGCTCCAAAATGGAGTTTTACTCCATTTTGGAGCACCATTTTCTGTCCAATGGTGCTCCATATGCACCTGGAAACTTTCCAGGTGCTACAGTGGTGCTCCAAATTGTAGCACTTGGAAAGGGAATGGCATTTCCATTTATTTACGAAAATGCCATTCCAAGCTTTATTTTTTTTTGTCCTTTTTAATCTTGCACGTCTCAAGCTTTTTCTTTTTCCTTTTCCTATTCTTTTTTTTTGACGTCTTAAGCTTTGTATTTACCTTTTTTTATTTTTTCGTCTATTTGCAACTTTTATTTTTGAGTTTATCTTGTAATTTGGTGTCTAAATAAATGTATTGTTTGAATATGAGTCGTATAAAATATTGGTCTAATTGCGTTCGGTTATTAATATGATGTCCAATTATTTATTTTTTATAATATGTTAATGGTTGGAAATAAAAGAAAAATAGGAAAAAATAGTTATGGAGAATATATAGAGTATGTGGGTTAGAGAAGTTTTTTAAAATAGAGGTTGCTGTATTGTATTTTAGAGTACCGGTGCTGTAAAATAGAGTACGATGATTGGAGATGGCCTTATGCAATGTATTAATTTAACATTAGCCTTAATTAGTTCTTAATATTTTATAGATCAATGTTTAAAGAAAGATGAATCAAGATGAAGAAAATTAAGAACATACAACCGTAACTGTATTTCATCATCTTCTTGATCTTCTCCCACGAATTTGAATTTGAAATTGAGTTTGAGGGTTGCCATTTTTCCACAATCCACTTTCGCCGGTAAATTTCCTAAGGGAAATATGAAATCGTACAAAATACTAATGAAGGGAATTGGGTTGGAATATTAGTATTTAGGTATTTGAGGTATACTTGTAAAGTCTTAGATGTTGAAATTAGGTTTCTAAAATAAATGAACTACCCTTAAAAAAATGGCCAACTATGTAACTAAACAACTTTTAAAATTTAGAGAAATAGGCCTCAAATAGGTATCAACCCTATTTCCCTTCTTCTCCACCAATGGCGTAGCCAGCTTTCTACGTCAGTGCGGTCATATTTTGATATTGTGATTCGTCAGTAAAATTCTCACTGCGAATGTATGTATATATAGTTGAAATTAAAATTTCTTAGCAGTATGCAATTAAATTGAGTGAAAAAACATATATTAAAAATAATCAATAATTTTTTCTTAAATAGAAATTGTGGAAGTTAAGTAATAAAATTACACTTTGAATTGATGTTTTATGAAGTGGAAAGAATTAGACAAGACTAAAAAATATATATGGTAATTGGTCTTGTTAAAAATTCAAAAAAGAAGAGAAAAAGAAAAGGAGAAAAGGAAAACAAAGAAAGGGAGAGAGTGATGTACGCTGGGTGATTGTATTGCGCCCAAGAAAAGGCATTCAATTTTTAATAGCCCATTAAATATGTTCCGTTTAGTAAGTCTAAATGTGTAATTATACACTTCTTCTTCTTGCCTAGCTCTAAAATCACAGTTTCAGATTTCAGATTCCTTTTTAGGCGAAGTTTCATGGCAATTGATAGCGTCTTCTTTGTTACAAAAATTTCTTCCAAAATTCAGGCATGTACTAGCTCCTCCCATGTTCCCTACCAACGGTGTATGTGTAATCTAGATTATAGTAGGGTTTCAAACTAAAAATTTCTAACATCCAAAAATTGTTGCAGGGGCGATCTTTGTTCCAGCGAATGACGCTGCAGGGACGGTCGCCCCCCATGTAACTCCACCCCTGATTTTGAATATCAGCAATTATGTAATCTGGCAGAACCATCTTCAATTTTTGAACTTTAATTTTTAGTTTTTTTTTTAAAGAATCAACAGTATAATGGTAATTTTAATAGAGGTTAACAGTAGAAATTAAAAGGTTCGGGATGGAAAGTGTGAGTGGAGAGTAATGAGATGATAAATGAAAAGAGAAATTATTATATGACCCAAATGATTCACTTTTTATTTCGAAGGGTCGAATTATCAGGGGGAAAAAACGAACGTAGAATAGAAAAAAATACAAGAAATAGTCAAAATAGTTATTGAAACAAGAAGCCAGAAAATCCATCTTCAAAGCTTCGATCTTGTTAAGAAACTTCAGATTTTGAAGAGCGATACTGATTTTGCTTAATTTTGAAAATATGGTTTTTGACATAGGTATCGAGTTTCCAGAATTTTGTGAGTCAGGGATGGGAAGGGACAAAGAGCTGTATGATGAAAGTGATATTATTACATATGGTCTATGGTGGCCAAATAAATTAGAGGAAGGGACAAAGAGCTATGGACCCATTGATTGGGCTCTTGGAAACATAGGTAGATGAATTTCCTCAAATCTTGTGAAAAGGTTGAACCCCAACACCAAGGGCACCCACGGCCCCGCCTCTAAATCGCAGATGTGCCTCAGTGGAATATGGTCTGAGAGCTGCTCTTAAACTGATGCCTAGAAAGAGCCTATTTCATGCCATGTCACGGGCAAGAATCTAACTCCCACCCTGCGGCTGCAAGCTCAGCTGAGATTACTTTACTCTTGTCCTTTCAACCACTGAGCTATGCCGCGTGGTCCAATTCTTCAAATCTTATAGCTAGGGTATTAGGCGGGCCAATGCAGACCAGCACTAGCAATATAGTAAACAATGTCGTATATTCAACATCGAGAGATCTTGATCTTTAATGATAGTGGTTTTCATTTAACACTGCTAGACTCACAAGTGTTATGTAAAGACGGGTGTCGCATGTTACGCCGTCAGATTCTGGTGGGAGAATGCAACTGCTAATGACACATAGAAATAATCCAAATTTTGTCAAATCGCTTCGGGCCTCCATAGGAGAAAAAAATAATAGTTGAATGGCCATATGCAAAGATCGAAAAAAAAGTTATGCAAACCTTAAGATCGCCTACTATGATGTGACTAGTTGAGTGACTAATGGCCAGAGGCGTAGACAACACTCAATGCAGAGGTAAGCCGAAAATGTAAAATTCCATTTTATATAGGATTCTTTTTAGAATAATTCATAAGGTTCAAAAAACAATTTTGGGACAAAGGGATGTGCCAATGTCAATCAAAACCCACCCCTATCTGCGCCTCTACTAATGGAAATTAAGAGTAATAATATATACTACCTTCTCTAATAGTAATTTAACTGTTCTTGGTTGCTTAAATTTTAGCTTTTTTGTTAAAAAAAGATTGTTATTTGAAATGTATAGTGGAAAAGTGGAGAGAGAATATAGGAAATTGTGAAAAAGTGAAAATATGAATTTTAATTGTTAAGTTTTATGTAGTTGAAAAAAAAAAAAGTTAAAGAGAACGGGGACTCTAAAAATTGGAAATTCATATTAACACCAATCTATCTTTAAGAAATGCATTTAATGACATCTTTGGATTAATTAGCTTTTTGACCTATAACGAAATGCACTACCTTTCGAGTACACCAACTGGACCACAAGATTCGCCCTCAAATCCAATCTTGTCTTTGGACTTCTTTGACCCAGATATTAATTAAGATTTGTCGTTGCCCCTTTAAGCCCTCCCCCCTCGGCCCCCACCCCTCCCCCCCCCCCACATTATTCTTCACTTATTTGATATCTAGACTCTATGCAATATTTGATATGTAGATGCATTAGGAGCTTTCTCTAAGCCTAGATGTGCTGTGGTTTGGTTTGGTTGTTGTTTTAGGAAAATCAAACTAAACTGAAAACGGTTTTTTTTGAGAAAATAACCATTTGATTATTTTGCAATATTAAATCCAAACCGAAACCCAACTGAAACCCAACCGTTCAATTTTGTTTAGTTTAGTTCAGTTATGGTTATATAGAATATTATAAAATGTAGTTCAACGAGATTATCGACTAAAGATAAAAATAGAAACATATATATCTTGTAAGAGCAGCAACTATACTCTATGGTTTAAGTTACATGATTTTAATATAAATTGATATTTTTTGATAATTTTATTTTTTTAATTTTAGGAATTTAAATCAAGAAAATTAAGTTAATAAATTCGAAATCAAATCATTTAGCTTGGTTATGGTTTGGTTATTGGATTTGGAGTGAAAACCATAACCAAACCATAATCAAATGGTTATTCGTTTTAATAACTATAACCGTTTGAAAGCTTAAAAAAACCAAACTAAACCGGACCAAACCATTCGATTTTCGTTTGGTTCGGTTGGTTATCATTATTTTGTCCAGCCCTAGCTTTCTCACAAAATGAAACGAAGCCACGTTTTTTCACTTTGTTCCGTTTTGTAACTAATTATAACCCATTAGAAATGATGGAATTTGGTTAAAATTGAGACTCTGTTAGCACAAAAATTTTTAGGCAACATCACTACAGCAAAACGGGCAGTCGCCGCTATAGGTCAAAATTTCGCTTCAACAGGACGACGTCGATTAATTTCCCTGACGACCAGATTGTTACTATAGGTGCGTACCTGTTGACCTATAGCAACAACTAATTCATACTATAGTGGCGACACATTATAGGGAGGATTTCGGGTCGCCGCTATACATTTTACCCTTTTTTGTCATTAATTTTTTTTTAAAATTATTTTGCCCCGACATTCGGACCAGACCCGACCCACTCCATTTCTCTGCTCTCCATATTTGTTTTCCAAGCATGAGGAATCGAACCAGTGACCCTCCCTCCGCATGCATAGTGTCTCCCCATTTGGACTACGTGATTCTTCAATTAACGGTTTGCATTTTTTAATATATATTATATAGGTTTTTACAACTATAGTGATGACCGTGTGACCTATAACAACAACTGTGGTCGGTAAAAACAAGAAACAAAGGTGGGAAATCTTCCCACCAATAGTATTGCGACGACATTTACGCGTCGTCACTATAGATTAAGACATATAGCGGTGACATTTACACGTCGTCGCTACAATCAAGAAATATGGCGATGAAAGATGTATTGCCCCAATAGGTTATATTTTTAGTAGCGGCATCAAACTATAGCAGCGACATAGTCGCCGCTATAACTTACATACCGGGCCCAACCTTTTATCACAGCCATCGCCATAGATGGTACCTATAGGGACGCTTCAGTTTTCGTCACAAAGTTTCGTCGTTGTTGCTCATATTTCTTGTAGTGCATTCACATGATATGACCTAGTTGAAAATTAACATAAGACTCACTATTGCCATATACCAACTTTGTATAGTACATTCAAGGCATTTAAAGTATAGACGTGATTGATTTGATTAGAATTTACAAGTTGCCACATTTTAGTGATGTGATGTGTAATATCCACTAGAGTAGACAAAACGGCTCATGAGCTGAAAGCTCGGCAAGCCGCAAGGCGGGCTGAGCACGAACATAGTTTGAACAAGTCGAGCAGGAGTGGCTCGTCAAAAGCACGAGCTGCCCATGAGTCAACTCAGGCTCAGCTCACAAAAATTCAAGTTTGAGCGCAAACAAAAGTTTATCTCAACGAGCCGAGCTCTGCTCGCTGGCTGGTGAGCACTTGGCTCACTGAGTTTTGGCTGGCGAGCCCAATCCGAGTGCGAACACGGCTCACCGAGCTGTTTTGCCAACCCTGCGTATCACATCATTGACACTATTTCTATTTAAAAGTAGAAATGATTTTTATAAAAATAAATGGTGGAGATTTGTTCTATAAACTATGTTAATCTGGTTACTTTGACCAAATTCTATTTTAAATAAAAATGGCTTGTGAAAGGGGCTTAAGAGGTGTGGATTTATATGAAGATATCTATTACTCAATTATAACTAATTCATTGTAATAGATTGGTTGTCAAATGTACCCTTACCACTACTATGTAAGAAATTAACGAGTCAAGAAAAATATTACTAAAGTATTAATTGTAACACAAAAGTGATGAAATGAAACCCAATAAAATAGTAATGCGATCATCACAGGGCGCCGTCAATGATAACATTGGAGAGAGTCATTCAAAGATACTCCAAAGTCCGTACTTTTCCCATGAAAAAATGAGTATCATCGTACGAAATACCACCTAGAAAAAAGATGAAAAACGCAAAAACCACCATGAAAGAAGCCCAGACCAATTAGAGCTCGACAACACAACCTCATAAAACCACCTGGTTTTCTATGGTGGTTTCACATCCTATTCCATCCATGTACTGTCTTTATGGGACAACATGGGTTGCCCACCGCAAGCAACAAAACAAGAAAATTTTTATCCTTTTTACTGCCCATGTATTCATTTAAAAGCCTTCTTTCACCAAGAGAGAAATAACTAAGATTTCACTTTCTTCATCTGTTTTGGGGAAAAAAGAATTATATAACTTGTGGGTTTCCATTTTTAGGGTTCTTTTGGCGTTTGGGATCCAATTTTAGTGAAAGAAAAGAAATATGGGGAGGGGAAAAGTTCAGCTGAAGAGGATAGAGAACAAGATAAACAGACAGGTTACTTTCTCAAAGAGGAGAGTTGGATTGCTAAAGAAGGCTCATGAGATCTCTGTGCTATGTGATGCAGAAGTTGGTGTTATTATTTTTTCCTATAAAGGCAAGCTCTTTGAGTATGCAACTGATTCTTGGTATGTAATCATCCCTTTACCTTTCTTTCTTCTTTTATTTTATTATTTTTTAACATATAAATTTACAAACACATATAATTTAACAACCACCAGAAACTTTTGTTTTCTTTGGAAATGTAGGGTTTTTAATTTCAATTTATTTACTTATAAGATTCTTGATTTTCCTGATCTGTTTGTGGAATTTCAGGGAATATTTTTAGTTTCTTTTTCTTAATTTTGACACGATTATTTTTTTATTTTAGTGTGATTTTACAAGAAGTTAGATCAATATTGTAAAACTCTTATTTCTTTCTTGGTTAACCGTTATTTTTGAAAGTCTGTCTATGTTCCTTTAAGATACAAATCTGTAATTTTTTGAGTTTTCAGATAAAAATTCTTTCTTTCTTTTTTGTTTCTGGTACTAACTGCATGATGAACTTATATTAATATATATTATTATTATGAGGCTTCTTTTAAGGAATTTCTTGAAAGTAGGAGTTGAGAGTTGCAGTCTTCTTCTGGCAAAGAATAAAAACCAGATTTTTCTGAACAAGAATTAAAAAAATCACAAATTAAATTCTCCTTTATTTTAACACATTGGTGATGTCACATGATAATACCAAAAAATGAAAATAAAAATAAAATCAAGTATAAATAATAATAAAAATAATTTTGATGGATACTAACTTTATATGGTCTAACAGTTAGAGTAAGAAATTTCTTTGATGTAATTTGAAGTACATAAAGTAAGTGTATAGAATATAATTAAACTACAAGGAAAAATTCGCTTTTAAGGTTTAACCATGGAGTTGAGGTCATAAAAAATGTGTTGTTTTGATCATCAAAGGGTCGAGAAAACTCTGTCATCAATACTTTTCTTGAATTTTGCCACATGTGATTTTTTTTGCCCCCTGAAAGTGCCACATGTGAAGTTTTAACATTACGTATTCTCTTCATGCTTCTCTTTTCCGTTTTCCCTCCAAGATCTACTAGATAACCAACTGTATATACATCAATTTCTAATTTTGATTATGTTAATTTGATGAATTTCCACTAAAGTTCCTGTTCTTCTTCTGTATATTTCAACACTTTCTGTTCAATTGACAAATGTTCCGGGGTCCTCTTTTAAGGAATTCTTGAAACCACCAGAAGATAAGTGTAATTTCAGTGCTTTACTGACAAGAATAAACCAGAATGCAAACAAAAGATAAACAGATTTTTTTCTTTTAGTCCAACGGAATATCAAATATTGGTTGTAGAGTCGTGCAAAATAAAAGGTTCCTCATCTGCCAGGAAATGTGGGTTACTTTCACATCCTAGAATAATCACAGAAGCTAATATAATTGAAAAGGTTTAATAATCTATATATAATTACTATAGAGGCCAAAAGTTCTGAATGTGTGTTCGTGTGTTACATCATATAGTTTTGACCAATTTAGTTTTTCAAATATAAATATGAAAACTGAAAAGTGTCAATAGTTTCAACACGACTGCAGAGCACTACTATACACGGTAAATATTAAGCAAGTACGTACATCTGTGAAGCTTGGACATAGTTATTGATGCAACTTGGAAATGGTCAAGTGGGGCCATTTTCTTTTGGAAAATTACATGGCCACCTTAGTGTAGTGTATTAATCAGGCTGCCTTACTTACATTAGAAGGACAACAACTTTGCTGTTGGAATCTTTCTTCTAGGGTTTCTTTACTAGACAACTAGCTAGCTAGGGCTTGAGCTTTTTGCAAGTATGGTTGTATACTTCTATAGAATTGAGATTTTCCAATATATATGCATCCTTTCACAATTTATCACTGAAACCAAAGTTTCAATTTTGTACTCATCCATCTTTGCACTAATAAAAATTGAATAGCTGCTGGTATCATGAATAGTGTAATGAGGATGAGGGTGGCTCATCTTTGATACTAATGTTGATGAAGAGGTTGAAGTTTATATAAGATGAAGAAAATAGTTACACTGTCATAGAAGATTCTTTTAGTTGAACAAAAAGTGCTTTTGGGAGGGGGAAAAAATGGGCTTGATAGATTATTCCTCTATAAAGGCACTTCTTGTATATGTAAAAGCAACAGTCCCATCTCAAATAGGCAATGGAGAGTATATTCAGTTATCATCTCAAAAAAATTCGAGACGCAACTAGCTAGCATCCCAAAAAGTTCATAATACTGCATGTATGCTACATAATAGTTTGTCATATTGACCTGTTCGACCGTAACAAAAATGATAATCATTATAGTAAAACCTCGATAAATTAATAATGTTGAGACCAAAAGAATTATTATTTTAAAGAAGTTATTAATTTATCAATATTAATTAATTTTGTAAACTTACGTGAATCGAGGCTAGCAAATTTTATGAGTATTTAATTGAGGCTATTAACTTATCGAATATTCATTTATCGATATTTTACTGTAGATAAAGGCCTTATATATGCGTACTGGTCTATGAGGCGGCCAAATTCCATTAATTAGGTTCTGAGTGATCACATCTTTTACTCAAATGGATCAAATTTAATATTTACTTATTTATTTATTATTATATTGCCAGTACAAAAATTAAATCTACACACATTATAAACCTATCACAAATAAAGATAAAATAGATAAATCACACTTTGATTTTCAAATGTACCCAATAAAAAAGAGGTTTTAATTTTTTTTTTTTTTAACAACTGAGCATGGTGCTCAAGTGTTAAAAGGAGCACCACCATACATACTCTTAATTTGTAGTTTAAATATTTTTGGCTTTTTCGGAAAAAAGATATTATTGTTTGAAATGTGTGGTGGAAAAGAAGAGAGAAATTATAGAGAATTGTGAAAAAGTGAGAAAATATGTAATTTGTGTGATTTTTTTTAGTAAAAAAATAAGTTATAGAGAACGAGGAGTAAGAAACCAGTTATCATATATATACGGCCAAAATTTACTGTGTGTTATGTGCACAACCTGAGCAAGGTTCTTTTGGCTGATGAAGCATTTTGTGTTATGTGCACGTAATTAATATATTTCATTACATAGAAAATTGAAGTTTTTATTGTATAAACAGCATGGACAAGATCCTTGAGAAGTATGAAAGGTATTCCTTTGCAGAGAGGCAATTGGTGGCAAATGAACCCAACTCATCTGTAAGTCTTGAATTTAACTCACGATGCATATTTGATACATAGCACTTGACATTGTAAGAACGAGATCATATACAAACTAATAGTGCCGTCTAGTCTTCTATAAGATGCTGTAATTGGATTTTATTACTTCTAGGATGATTACGGATCTGTTGTATATTTGATCTATACAGGCAAACTGGACCCTTGAATGCTCCAAACTTAAGGCTAGAATTGAACTATTGCAAAGAAATCAAAGGTAATAAATGACACAAAGTCCACATTTTTTCTTATTTTATATGGTTTACTTTATTGACTTGCTCTTGCAGCCATTACATGGGAGAGAATCTAGACCCGATGAGCCTGAAAGATCTTCAAATTCTGGAACAACAGATTGACACTGCTCTTAAGAATATTCGATCTCGAAAAGTACATTATCTCTGTATAAGTTTTCGAGTAAAATTTAGCCAAACTTTGTTCAGATTTCTATATATGTGACATCTAAATCTTATTATCTTTTTCTTTTCTTTTCTTTTAATTTTTTGTCCACAGAATCAACTATTGCAAGAATCGATCTCTGCATTGCAGAAAAAGGTTATCTCTAAAGCCTAAGATATTAATGATTTATATTATCTGTAGAAAGTAGAAATGCAGTTTGGAGAAAACCCTCGTAGGGTTTGTGTTCCCAAGTTTAGTCAAAACCTTGAAATTCACAGGCCTTAGTTCCTTGCTAGTTAATGTTACACAGAGGATCAGAAGCCTTTTCCTAAATTTTTCAAGGATCCCGTAATTTACAGTGGGTTACTTGGTGCATTTTGATCCTGTTTTGGCAAGTTTATGAGGGGAAGATACAGACAGTACTTAACAGGATTATAGCAAAGAAAAAAATTGTGTTAACCTGTCTGTCTTACTAATCCAAGATATCGATAATATAACTTGACAGGAGAAGGCATTACGCGATCAGAATGGCATGCTGCAAAAGACGGTGAGTAATTATGATCAATTAGTAACAGTAACTTAAACAAAGTAACGTAGAATTTTCATATTTTTTATTTCGATATTTAAGCAAGTGCTACAACTAAACACATAATAATAACTTTATTTCCAGTTTTGATGTTCCATTTATTGTATTGAATCTGGAGCTAATTGAGTTTAATGGCAATGTTCCGCAAATAGATCAAAGAAAAGGAGAAGGCAATGGCAGCACAGCCACAGTGGGAACTTCCTAACCATGGTGTTAATGGGCAATTCTTAATGCCACCTCAACTTCCTCAATTTAACATCGGGTTAGTTCCACCTCAAATATCGTGCATTTCACTGTCAAGTCAAATCTAATGAAAATGCTATCAAACTAGAATCTAGTTTTTCTCATGAAACTAGAATCATGATGTGGCCCAATAAAAAAAGAACACTTATCTCCCCTAGTGTATCAATAACTGCCACGTCATGATCAGTCTGGTTTGTAGCAGGGCCGGTCGAATCTAATAGTGCAGAAAAAAACTACTTTGGCACAGATTCTTGTAAAGTCTCTTATGGGTATGTGGTGCAGTGGTGCATATGAAGGAGAAACAGCAGAAGCTTCAAGGAATGAACTTGACCTCAATCTTGATTCACTCTATTCGTGCCATCTCGGATGCTTTACTACATGAAAATTACATGAAGGAAAGCTTCTTCAAGTAGAGATCACAATAATATTTCTCTCTTGTGTTTACTTGTATTAGTTTGCTAATTTCCAACTCGTCCGAGCTAATTATTTGTACTGCTGTATCTTATGAGTCAAGTCGATTTCTCTAGCATAGAAAGGCTGAATCCCGTTGTGTGTATGGAATAATGTTATCTGTTTCTGCATGGCATTACTTGTGTAACCATGATTTATGCATTCTGAATGTGTTATTCAGAAATAATTTATATTTAATGATATTTATGCTGCTGTGTAACAAGCTATTTTTATTAATTATGCTTTGTTTCAATTCTACAGAACAAACAAACAATAAGGAAGAATAGAAAGTTATTCGAATAGAGGATGAAAGTATTACTAATTTCTGCTAACTTATCAGACCACCAATCTAAGGTTGATACTTAGCAAAATTTCAGGTGTATCGTCCATAGTCAATAACATTTTGTAGGCACCTTTACAGGTATGAGAATTCGGCACCAATTTGCATTTGGTATCTTCCAGTTTGGCTTGCCAATATCCTTGAGTTCAATCTATTCATCAAACATCATAATCTGGACCGGAAAAGGGTGACATTAGAGAAGGTCTATGAACTAAAAAACCAGAAATTTTTCAACGTTAGATGATAAAAGCCAAAAAAGGACGAGTGTAGAGAATCGAATGTGTTAATTTCATTATGTGGAGAACGATAGAAGGGCAAGAAACGAACTACCTTCCCACAAACTGGACAGGCTTCACTCCTTTCCATCCACTCGTAGATGCAACTGAGATGAAAATGATGAGAACGTTCTGCTGCAATTTTAGGATTGTCTGGACAATATTCTGCAAGAAAAAGAAATGCTTCAGAAATTAACAGATTAACTAGTCCTAATCTACATGATGTAAAATCTACAAGAATGACCTTCAAGACATGTAGGGCACTCGTCCTCATCGTCTGGGGAAGAAAATTCATAGCGGATTCCAGTTTCCACTGTTGATGACAATAGTTTGGAAGAGGAAACAGATTGGAATTTTGTTGAATCCATATCACTTTTAGATTCATCTTTCTTGTGTTCTTGTGACAAATTTAGTTTTCCATGAATATCAGTCTGTTGGAGTGGTTCTGCTTGCAAACACTCGGGATTGCCACTATTTAGCAATGCTCTGTCATTTGGCGGACTGGAATCCGGTGAATTGTTAAAGGCCGCTTCAGAGGCTGATCCTCCTCTAATAAATAGATTCCGGTACTGAAGCAAAAGTTAAAACACGGTAATTTCTCTGGCAAGAAAATTACGATTCATATCTACATTCAATGTATTACTAAATCATAAAATTTTACTTCAAAAATATAAAGAATTCAATGTATTATTGAATTGAAGCACACAATTGAAAACCAGAGTCCAAAACAGAGGATGACTAACTTATACTTATGGGAGTAAAAGGTTGACATCAAAGATTTACCTTACTCAATAACTTTTGAAGGGTGCATTTAGGACAAGAACAATCGTGGTTCCTCGTATTCGACCCTGAGATATGGGCCGGAACATGAAGACAACAGCAGAAAGAAGCCATTGATGTCGTTCGTCCCAAGTCACAATATCAGATTGTCACATTCTGTGTAGATATCAGTTTCAATGTCGAATAAATTCTACAGTTGAAAGTAAAGCAATGAAAGTAGGCATTCTCAATCGAAAACGCACATCATATCATATATATCAATAAGTTTCAAGTTAAAAAGGAACCCTTTTTATTTTAAGTCAAGTAAGGGAGTACAAGGGATACCAGAGAGTTTTCTTGTTTTGTAGCGCTGGAAAAGGAAGAAAAGAAAGATACGTATTGAAGAAACCTAAAAATCTCTGAGTCTGCTGTAAAGATTGTTGAATTTTTCGTCTAGGAATTGAGGAATTATATGGAGACTCTATAACCAAAGTCAAATTATGTATGGACCAATGAGAAGGAAAAATGTGGGCTTCCATTATCAAGGGCAGTAGGAAATTTATCTTAAGTTTACTTTTTAAGAGAAAATTTCTCCTACCCAGCTCTATTACGCAAGCCTAAGATCCCCGAGTCCTGGCTCGCAACCCAAAAAAGCCCCTGGGCTCATCAACAAGCGCTTGCCAATCTTTCTGAGCCGCTTGTCGGCGCAAACATTTGTTTTTAGAACACTTGTTTTAGACATTGATGCAAGCTGATTGTACTTTTAATAGTAATTTGAAAAGAAAAAGTTAAAAACAAAGGATAGAAAATTATCGAGTGCTTGAGCTTAAGTCCAAACAGCCATGAGCTTGTCCAAGTTTTTGGGACGAGACAAGGCAATTCGAGTCCAGCGTTGCTTGGATGGAGCCATCCCTGGAAAATTTCAAGCACATCTCGAAAGTGTAACGACGCTTTTCAGAGGTGATGTCATAATCAAATTATCCTACAAATAATCAAATACTATATTTGTATGAATTACAAATTTAATTTAGAACTTTTTTTTAGCAGTTTATACCTTTTCTTTCTTTCTTTCTTTCTTTCTTCTTCTTCTTCTTTTTTTTTTTTAATTTGTTAACAGAGTTTATACCTTTTTCTAATTTCACCTATAATAATAAAACAATTAAAATAATGTCTTGAAAAAAAAAAAAAGAAGAGGAAATAAATTTACAGCTCAAATTAGTGTATTCTTGATAAGTAAAGGTCTATTTATAGGCAAAATTTGGAGTGGCAGGTCAATGATTCTTTACAAATTATTATTATTATTATTATTATTATTATTTCTCTTTTGAATGACTGATTAATACCATTACAACAAATACCCTGTGTTACACTAACGGGACAAACAAATAAGGAAATAAAAACACCCATTCGATACCACAAATATATTTTACTATACCTCTGTCGCTTATCCTAAATTACAATTCACTTTCCTTATTTAATTATTCAGATGAATTTATTGTACGCCCGTATTTAATGTATATTGTTTTTAGCAAATATAAGAAGAATTAAAGTGGAACTTTGAATAATAATAATAAATAAAGGAAATAATAATAAAATATATAAGGAAAATTGTTCTATTTTTTGTATATACAAGGTGGAGACGTGGGTAAAAATTCTCTAATATTATATATATGACACAATATGGCCACATGGTTTTCCATGTGGTATGTGTCGATGCAAGCACATGGTCATATGACATCATATGATGTCATACTATATATATGATACTATGTTAAGACTCGAGGGATGAGCGTAGTTCAAACTTGATTATATATAAAGAGGAAATAATGTGAAAATAACGAGGAAATTATCTTTACGAATAATTATATATAGAAACAGTTAAATATGGGGACATTACACAAATATAAATAAAAATTTTACACTCTTTCACAAATAAGGCATGTATTCACAAATAAGGTATGTATAGGTTTTGTTTTCAATAATCAGATGGATACGAAGTCACAAAGTAGGTACAAAGTCCAAGCAAGTCACAAAGTCACAAAGTCACAAAGGGTCACAATAGGTTACAATCGCTGGACAGCAAGCCACAGCGAGTCACAACCTGGCAAACAACGAGTCATAAAGAGTACAAGTCATAACACTGCCAGTGAGTCACAAAAACTGGTGATCAGTCACCAAAAAAAAAAAAAAGTCACCCTACTACCGGGTAAAACACTAGCTAGTTAACTCATCAGTCACAATATAACTAATGTTATGACCACTGCTACTGCAACGTAGCCGCTACCAACACCATCACCGTGACGCAACCGCCACCACTATTATGGCGATGCAGCCGCTGCTGCCACCATGAAACCCTAAATCAGATCTCCATTTCGCCAATTCCACATTCAATCGCTGGTGAAATCATGAAAAATCCCTAAATCAAAAGCCCAAATTTGAAATCAGAATCTCGTTGGAAATCTTTCACAGACCTCCGCTTCAATGTTGAAGAAAGAGATTTTGCGATATGCTTCTACAAGCGACGAAGAGAGAAGGATCAACAAAGGTGGAGGCGTTGAAATTGAATAGAGAGATGGGGAGAGGGCGATAATTGACTTTGCAATATGTAGTGGGGTGAATCTGCAATTTGGGATGGCACCTAAATATTGAATATAACACTCCATAAAATTTCAAAAGCACCATAGTTGTGTTTTGAATGGTACTCAAGTCATTCTCGAGTTACATTCAACTATAAATAATCGGTTAGTTAATTTTGCAATTGGTTAGTTAATTGTAACATTCTACAAAAACTTTGAGGATACCCTAGTTTGTTTTGATAAGGATAGAGTAATTACTTGAATTTATACCAGCTACTCCAATCGACTGGCTAGAAAAGTTGCTCAAAAGAATACCTAAGATTCAATCTGTTAGTGGATTTAATTCAAAAGAATGCTTAAAACAAAATGTGGTGTTTGACTAGTATAATTTGAAAACATTATGACCTAATTGTAGAAACACATTGAGGAGAGGGACTCATTAAGGAATAAATGAATGACCTAGAAGAAGACGCTTAGACATTGGGAAAATAATCACATGAATAAAACTAGGAAAACACTTGGCACCTTGATTGGTAAGTAGAATTCTTAAGCGTCCAATTGGACCTCCTCCAATTGGCTAATCAAGAAACTATCTAGGGACAATTGGCCACTTTTTCATAGGTAGAATCCAAGATTTTTCTTTAAAATAACCAAGAAATTCGTCTATAAGAAGGAAAGGCCGTGGAACACTATGTAAAGCCCCCAAAAACACTCTCTTTTCCCTCAAAAGAAAGCCCTCTTCATATATATATATATATGTGTGTATATATAGATAGAGAGAGAGAGAGAGAGAGAATCCCTACTTGAAAGACCACTTTGCTCAAGAAATATTAAGATTTTGGAGGCATATTTCCACCTAAAATTATCCAAGAACCTTTGAAGCAAACAAAACAAAATGTGAGTAACCAGTGTTTTAGTTTCATTTGGCATGCATGTATTTTAAAGAAAGGCATCAATTTTAATGCATCACTATGACAAGAAACAAAGTATTACTAGTATTACTTTACCCGTCCTATATTGACTTTTTTTTGCTTTGTCTCTATACTATGATCTATCTAATGATTCCAAGATAGAGATGATTAGTATTGTATTTGCTTTGTACTTGTAATACTCTTTGCTTGGAGTTTCGGTAAGGATCAATTGAAATTAAATGTAGATCCACTTAATATTGTACTGCCATGACCAAATTAGCATTGATTGCACTACGGGTAATAAGTAATCTCGTGATTGGGCTCTCTTGTACATCCAAAAGTTTGTGCATTCTATGTTCCTTGAACTTGTGATTAAAATGGTTTCTTGCAACAAAAAGGGCAAATCAAAATGTTGTATTACTCACTGAGCATATTATACTCAGTCCGTTTCCTAATTTTTTCTTGTAGATGTTTATTCGCAAGATCTATGAACGGCAAGCCGAATGATGGAATGTGAACTCAAATGGAAGTAGGATATCGGATGTGATAAAGACAGACTTATGAGGCTATTATGAGGACGCCCCACATTTCCTATTGTATTTGGGAACCACATACGAGCTCAACATCTATTGTGCCTACACTCACTCCCACTTCTATCATGATAAGTTTATGGCGGACAAACTAATGTTTTTCAGCCTAATAATATGGTATTAATTATTAGAATAAACATAAGTATATGCATACTCTTACATATGTGAAACTTGATATGTAAAAATAAGGTTAAAAGAATGACTTTTGTAGGAATTGGAGGCCTATTTTCCCATGTGAAGGCTCTTTAATTATATGACTCAGCAAGTTTGGCACTAAAACTTACTTATTAACATGACTTGTTGTGTGTTCTTTACACGACATTCAATTTGTAAAACGGCTCTTTACACCAATTATATCCCTTGATTAATTATAATGATAAGAAAGGCTTAAAATATTTTTCAAATTCACAGGAACTGAAAGTTTTAAATCCTAAGGCTACTTTGAAATTTAAAACATAAATAAAAATTGAAGAATTATATTTCAATGCTATTTTAATCCAACCAACTTGTTAGTTTGTATGTCCCGTCTCTCGTTGCTAATATGAATTATTAATAAAAGCTTCTGTAGATAAAAGTAAACAACTTATTAAAGTTGATAAAACAACAGGGGCGTGACATTGAAAACGTAAATTTCATCCACTGATTTTGAAAAATGGGATCACAAAATGCCTTTTTTTGTGTTAGTAACCCGTTAAATAATTGTCAAGAGAGAAGACTGATCTCAATGAATAAAGATCTCGATTTTTCTATAGAGTCCATTGGACACTATCTTATGGTGTCTAATAGATTATGTGCCAGGATCTCATTAGACACATTGGGGACCCATCTCCTAACGTGTCCAGTAAAATCTTGCTACATAATTCATTGGACACTATGCGTAGTGTCAAATAGACTCCATAGAATATATGATAAAGATCCTCTTATCCAACCATACATATCAAACTTTCGTGATGGTTTTAGAATAATTTCTGCCAGCCATTAAAATGTAAATTGCACCATGTCGTGATTTATAGTTGGAATCTTCCATATAGATTTGACTTATCTTGTTGACCAACTTCAGCAAAAAAATTTTCATTACTTTTGAATTCAAATCAAACGCACAACCAAAAAATTAAATTTTTTTCCTTCAAGTTATGAAAGTTGTTATTTTCGTCTGGGGCGTGAACTTTGAAGGTTTAATGCTCAAAAAACTTGTGCATCGATTCTGCAAGCAATCTCTATAGCGAAAGATACACAACAAATAGTCAAGTGAATTGAGAAAAATTTTGACATAAATGGACCAACAGAATTCGTAAATTGATGTTCAAGGTCAAATTTTGGCCAATAATATACTCTCGAAAAGGTGTCTGTATTGTCTATCATAGACTAAACTCGCTGCAATGTATGATGAATTTGTCATTCGAGGCCATATAGACCACGAAAAACAACACTTTTTAAGTTTCTATGATTAATGTAATTGTAATCTTTTCCTTTTTATTTTGACTTTTACTAGAGTTACTTGCTAATGTAAATAGATTAAAAATGATATAAACCATATGTATAGTACTTTATGGACATGTGACAGATAAACACTACATGGTTATGGTTTCCCATGTGACGTGTCTAGATGCACGCCATATACTCATATAGTATCATATAATGCCATAACATATGGTGATAGATCAAAACTCTTAAATAGATGATTCCTATTTATTTTAAGATAGTTGTCTATTCACATGCCAAATGTCTTGCTACATTATGCTGCTAGACGAACATATGACGTGTCCATATTGGACGATTCACATACGACGTTTGGTGTTTGATCAATTTGGCCATAATACAATGTTCCTTTTTATCTCTGATGTCTTCTATTGAATTCTAAGAAAAAAAATTTTGGGTACTTTAGGAGTAGAGAACACCAGTCAAAAATCTATGTGTATGTTCAAGACTTCAATTTAACAAAAAATTAGATCATATGAAACCGTATTTCGGTTATTAATTGGTTTTGCCTATAGGACGGGGTACCAGAATTTTGTTCGAATTTCAAATCTATATATATTTTAGGATTTCACTTCAACTCTTACTTCATTAGTTCATTTATCTGCTAATTAGTTTATGCATTTTTAGCTTGTCTTCTGATTAACTTTAGACATCAAGACACTCTTGAATCTTCCGTAGTAGACTCATGTTCAACAATGTATATTTGTCCAATGATGCAGAGTTACTAGTTAACTCACATTATGCGACTCATACCCTCCCTTTAACCCCTAAATTTGACATAATTTGCTTCAAAACATTGAAATGACTGAAATTGGAGCCCACAAATGCTAAGATAATGCCCAAGATTATGAAGTTTCTTTATCTTTACGCCTTAAGATTCTCAATATCCATTAAAAATTACTAATCCTGATCAAGAAGATGGCCCTACATTTTCATGATATCCACGTTCATACTTAGTCCCACAACCCAAAAGAAACTAAAGGAAGAATGATTAAATTGCAAAAGATGAAAAAAGGAAAGAGAAACCATCATGTACAAGCCTGGTTTTGTACCCTGTTGTTGCCTTTTCTTAATTAGTCTTTTTCTTCCTTGGTGTTCTTT
Source organism: Nyctanthes arbor-tristis (assembly GCA_963692815.1). NCBI lineage: Eukaryota > Viridiplantae > Streptophyta > Magnoliopsida > Lamiales > Oleaceae > Nyctanthes > Nyctanthes arbor-tristis. The sequence continues at coordinate 4,764 of CAVNYN010286165.1, read as the reverse complement.
ATAAAGCTGCTAACAATGGGGTGTGTGTGACAACTAATCTACTTCACAGAAGTTAGAACTTAGGTCCCATTAGTTTACAAGATATGGCCCTAAACGGGGCTAATAGAATGCAAAGTTTTTGCTTGAACAGGATTAGGCCTCTTGTTCGGGTTCGATCTTGTCCAGTTCAGTCCAAAAACCAGGCTGATTCTAGCTACATTAGTGCTGGTGAAGAACAGAAATGTGACTCTGGGAAAATCGAAAATGAAAGTGCCAGTGATGTTGTGAAAATGGGAGCCACGTTTGGCCGGAAAATCTTCATTGTGGTTGATTCAAGTATTGAAGCTAAGAATGCAGTTCAATGGGCACTTACTCATACAGTTCAGGACAAAGACTTAGTGATTCTTCTCTATGTAACTAAGCCTTCAAAACAAGGTGTGTGTATTTCTGTTCAGCACTAGACAGTACAACATACATTAATTGATGTAGTCGGCCATATTAAATATGTCACTAAAGTGAAAATTACTAGTGTTATTGTTTTTTGGGCAGGTGAGGATTCCAAGAAGGATAAAAATTCAAGAGTCCCTCAATTTCTTACTTCTATGAGAAAAATTTGCCAACTTAGGAGACCTGGGGTGTGTAAATACTTTTTTTAATATAGAAATGTCTATTGTTTTGCAATTTGCAAATATTAATGTCTATGTATTGATCTAACATGGGGAAAATATTCAAATCTCAATTTTTGTCCGAGACAGGTGCACATTGAGGTTGCAATGATAGAAGGGAAAGAAAAAGGTCCTGCAATAGTCGAGGCAGCCAAAAAGCATGAGGCGGCACTACTAGTTCTTGGGCAGAAAAAGCGGTCGGTGACATGGCGGCTGGTGATGATGTGGGTCGGGAATGGGTTGGCCAGCGGTGGCGGAGTGGTGGAGTATTGTATTCAAAATGCTAGTTGCATGGCCGTTGCAGTGAGGAGAAAGAGCAAGAAAATGGGTGGATATATTATCACTACCAAAAGACATAAAGACTTCTGGCTTTTGGCTTGATGATCACATTAGAGTTTAGAAGTTTCAGTTAATTCGAGAATGTTTAAGTGATTTCAATTATAAACAGACGAAAAGTTGACACCTTAGATGGATGTGATAATATGAATCTGATAGATCATGTCACATTCATATAAGGTGTCACTTATTGTGATTGACACATTGTTTGTCTATAATTGATCCAATTATAAACGGTCATCAAACAGACCATTAATTCATTAAGATTCGTGGACAAATAGATTGTGCATATATATAGTCTTACCTAGTTGTAAATAATAATGTCCTAAAACAGTTCAATATTTGTCAATGGGGAACATTGGTTCAGGCAAATGTTTGCGACACTGTGCGTGTCAAACTTTGAATGACTTAGTTTTCTTTACAAGTTCTACTTTTGAAGACAAAGTTCAAATAACAGCATACACAATAAAGCAATAGATGGAGATTATATTGAACTCACTCAACCATAGTTACTAAAATCAGACCGGACCGGACCGGCCGGTCAGACTAGAAAACTGGTCATCAACTTGACCAGTTCGGTTAACAATTTTTAATACTATGCAATCAAACACAAATGACCTAGTTGATCCGCTAGTTTAGTACAAAACCGGTAATTCAAAAACTTGAGAACCGTCCGAGTTGTTACACATCAAAGAAATTTAGAATTCTATAGTCAATTGATGCCTTTTAACCTCTATTTTTCACCTAGCAACCACTTCTCATATGACAATGTTTTTATTAGTAACACTATTTATTGGTTTCATTTTCACTTATGCAATGATATTTAATTACAAAATTATAGTAGAATTGACATTAAATGGTAATTATTTATATTATATTTGTGAAAAATAATTCAGCCGGTTGATAGAAACTGACCCGTCGGTTCTACAATGGAGTCACGGTTGAACCAGTGACACAGTGACCCAGGTCCTAAGCCAGGTCAATGTCTGAGCCAGGTCTGATACTCAACTCAAAGATAATGTATAAAATAATCAGGAAATTTCAAGCACCAGCTGCAAGTACATCACATATATTTTCCTAAATCATATCAATGACTAATAACACGCTACATCATTTGTTTGGTACTATAACAGCACCAGACGGTGCTTGAAAATTTTCATAAAATAACATCAGCAAACTAACTTTTGGGCATTGAGCTAGGTTGTTGAGAAGCCGTGTTCCAAATTGGGACCCACAAGATAAAAATATAAATGATGATAATAATACCAACAGCATAAGAAGAATTCAATAATTCTGCATTTCCCCAATTTAACCCAGTTACTGTGTTACTTTTTCATACAGCAATTGTGGATACGAGTTGTTGTAAGGGTCCAACAAAAATCATAGTTGACGTGTGTGGGACACCTATCTTTAGAAACCAATACTTATTGAGAGTAATTAGCGCAAAAGGCTCCATATCTTTAAACATTATTGTGCAAATAATCTCTACATTTGATTTTTTGGCACTTTCCTCTATATATTTATATTTCTTCTGTATAATTTATCTTTATATCAATTTTTTTCAAATATTCTTCATTTTCAAAAGGGTATTTTTACCCAGACACACGGTTTTAAATTTAAAAAAATAACAAATGAAATCCCAAAATATTTATTAGTATTGCTGAAGACTAACTAAAATAATTTACATTATTGAAAATATTAAAAATAACTATTTTTTCAATAATACTAATTAATTTTGAAACCTTTTTGGGATTTTTTTTTTTAATTTTAATTGTAAATGGACAAAAATACCCTTTTGAAAATAGAGAAAATAAAAGGCAAATAGCTATAAAGACGGGTTGTACAAAAGAAATATGAAGGTAGAGACCAAATTGTCAAAAGATCAAAAGTAGACATCATTTGCATAATAATATCCAAACGACATCATTTGCATAATAATAGCCAAACGTAAGAACCTTTTGCGCAAATTACCCTTTTCCCTAACGAGTTCAAAAGATTAAGAAAGGATCATTGTTGATCATTTAATATTAAATTTCAATATTGTATATATTATGCTAAAATGTATGCTCTTTAAAATTTTTATTTATGTCATAATTTGTAAACTAAGTAACTTTGAGCAACTACGTGGCTGTAGAGATGCACTAGGAGAAATCTGCAATTGATGAATAAATTAATGAGAGAAACCAAATTTGTTCATTAGTAAAGACTTAATTATTGGATATGAGGGGTGTTTTTTTAAATTTATTTTTTTACTTTAGTTAAAATTAGAGGACATTTTAGACTTTTGCTTTAGTTCAAAAAAAAGGAAGACTGCAATTTCAACCAAACGTATCTAGTTCAACCAATGGTGGAGCCAGGACCCGAAAGTGGGGGGAGCCGGATCGAAAACTCAAAAAAAATCTTATAAGTTCTAAATTTTCAAAATAGTAAGCAAACTCAAATCAAGTGCATTACAAAGTTTGCAACAACTCAAAATATAGTACATTAGGCTAAAAAGTTAGTTGGACCCGACGATTTTTTACTTTAGCAAATTCATCAATAAGAGAGTCTATATCTATTGTGCTAACAAGTTCTCTTTAAATAATTCACTTACTAGCAACGAAAAAAATAATCTCAAAAACCAACCAACAAATCAAACAGTTCAATTATTCTCCAAAAAGGCAAATAGTGCAATTACTCTCCATTCTTTTTCCTTTTTTTTTTTTTGGTTATTACTTTTTGGAATCTATAATTTGAGGGAAAAAAATTATTTGGAACATTTTTTTAGCTGTTCAATTATTAGATTAGGGTTTCTTATTTACCATTTTCTTTATCCAGCCGCCACGGCCTCCGTCTGCCACCAGTGATCATTGCCACCACAACCAATTAACATCACCCGTTTTACTTCATTTTACTAAAACTTCTTTTTAGTTTAAATTAAAAGGACTACCTCATTCAACTCTAAATTTCAATTTGCTCCCACCACCACAACTATATTATCTGGGGTTTCACTTTTATCTTTACTTTCTAATGTTTGTGGTCGTCGTTGCTACTTTATTCCTCATAAGTAATAATATAGCCCACAATATTACATTCTCTTTCCATTTAGTCTTCTTTTCAAGTAAGCGAAGCACATACCTCATAGTGTTCTCTGTGGTGAAGTCAAATAATAAAGTGTAGTTTAAGGAACAAAAAAAAAAGGAAAGACCAATAATAGTTAAACTACTAAACATATATAGAATATAACAACAGAATGATTAAATCATATATAATAAATCTATAGTTTAAACGTCTCCAAGAAATAAATAAAGTGTAGTAACATATTTGGGATGTCCCCAAAAATCAAGTCAAGGTGCAAGTTTGAGCATCGAGATTTTAATTTCTTCTTACTAGTGGCCTCGTGAGCGATTGTGTGTTGTTAGCCTTCAATATCGTAAGAGAGAGGGTTGGGGTTGGAAATTACAGTTTTGAGAGAAGATGTTATGGTGCAAGCTTGTAGATTAGCCATTAAAGCCCATGAAAGGTCTCCTAGGAAGCCACCCTATTTATTTTAGAAGTATTAGGTTTAACAAAAATATAATTTGTGCATAGATTTATATCGTCAATAAACACTTGCTATTTATTTATTTTGATTAAGTGACTAACGGGATGATAACAGTTATAACTAGTATTCTAAAAAGCACTCATATACAAATAATCATAAAAACATAAAAACCATTAACATAAAAACATAGCCCAAATCTCAATGAATAATCATAAAACCGTCAAAATCCCAAGAGCCACATTAGCCAAGAATAGATTAATA